>SJYC01114300.1:0-28596 GCA_006408675.1 Madoqua kirkii | reverse complement strand
ATGGTGTGTGACTTTAGGAAGTCTAGCAAAAGAGGTACTATCATTCTCATTTTTACAGACAAAACAACCGTGAAACTTTGAGAAATTAATACAAGTGTACAAGTTTACACAACTTATTACATGCAGAGCTAAGGTTCACACTCAGGTTTGTCAGAATCAAAATGCCTGTCCTTTACCTCTAAAATGTGGAAAGCAGGCCAGACGTGTACAGGAGAAGGGCCTCCAGCCAGCCCTATGTGGCCTAAAATTGTGATCTGATAACAATGAAATTAATTGTCAGTGGTCAAAAATCTGGTGTTTTGCACAAAACGCAGGTCTGTACCTCCCCTCTACCAAACTCACTTCACTCATCTGCCTACACAGGCCAAGTAGACACTGCATTTGAGTCTATCACCTCTGTTATGTCCTGTTGCCTCATCAGTACTTTCTTTTAAAGCAAAACCAAATTAATACTCCACTTGTCTTGCCTTACCTGGATATCTCACAGCAACTTAGAATCATACCATTTTCATGAAGTAGAGCACAGTCACTGAGCTCAAGTACAAACCCTTTACACAGGATCTAAGGTCAAAGAATTAAAAGACTGGCTCGTGGTCATGAGCCACAGGACTAGATCTGGAAGGTTCTTATTCTTGTAGGCTTTGCTACCCAGCTTCTCACTGGTAACCAAACACGTGTCTTAGTTAATGACCAGGGAGGCGAAGGATCATCATTCTTCCAAAATCCTCTATAAGCTCACATCACTTATAAATATTGCTGGTACTGCCAAGATAGCAAATCATCTTTTTTTTCTTTTATTCCCC
Source organism: Madoqua kirkii (assembly GCA_006408675.1). Classification (NCBI taxonomy): domain Eukaryota; kingdom Metazoa; phylum Chordata; class Mammalia; order Artiodactyla; family Bovidae; genus Madoqua; species Madoqua kirkii. The sequence continues at coordinate 27,793 of SJYC01114300.1, read as the reverse complement.
AGAGATCTGGTATGTACAAATTACTCTGCTTTTACAGATCCATTCTGTTTTACAGATCCATTCTCCCTTTTCTGTTCTCCAGGAGCTGCGCAGCAGTGTGGTTGAATACTAAAGAGTAAAAGAAGCTACGAAGGACACCCCAAAGAAGCATCATCCTTGACTTCTCACCCACAGGTCAGGGATAGGGAAGATGAGGACGATGATAACTAGCAAGTGACTCATAGGTCATGCATACCAGTGGCTGACTCGGGCCTACAACCATCTAGAGGAGATAGAATATTTTACTTTTATTTCTGATATTAGCCAAAGAAAAATTATGTTGAGTCATTCTCAAATATTACATAAATGCTAAAGCATATTCCAATTATGTAAGTTGGCAAAACTTCTCCTCCTTACTCTCAAGCTTATCAAATTTAAATTTTAAAACTTGTTCTCCAAGACCAGGAAAAGACACTAAAGAAACAACTTACCAACTGCAAATTATTTTTAGAGATGTTTGCAGCATATGCATTATCAAATGTAGTTCCTATTTAAAAAAAAAAAAAAGTAAAGCACCACATTGTACATATTCCAATGTTTCTCTATATGTGACTGAAGCCAGAAACAGCATTTGTGAAATACTATTCTTTTAAGAAAAGTATACTACATTAATAATGAATAATAGTTGGGCCTGAAGAGGTTTAAGGATTTCAAAACAAGCAGATTCCATGCTTTCTCATAAATCAATAAGGAATAGACACTTCTTTCATCACTCAGAACAGATTTTTAAAATTTATATCAAGATGGTATCTTTACCATTTGTCTTTATCTCATTTCTGACCTAATTTCTGACAGTCTTGAATGAATATCCATGCTTATGTCCTTTAACCATCTTGCAAGGTAGCCAAGCCAATTGGCTTCCCCACTAGCCAGTAAATCACTCTAGGACTCTGTGTTCTGTTACCAACTCTGCGTATCTAATATCAAATACCATGGATTTCGTGTACTTTTATCAGTCTCTTCATTGCTTTCTGCTTGGCTCCAGACATCCATAAAACTGTAAAATGGAGCTCTATATATAACAGAGGTTTTTAAGGTACCCTGAAAGTCCACAGAGGGACAAGTCATGGTTGTGTGGATTAATGGCTATTAATCATCTTTCTGCTGGTGTGCCGAGACTTCCTGACAGCTCTGCTCCTTACTGTGTAACCCTGGGTGAGTCACTTAACTTCTCTGTGCCTCAGCCACCTCTAAGATAAAACATAACTACTGAGAGGGTTAAATGTGATTAGGTATTTAAAGGGCTTAGCAGAGTTCCTGGCATCCAGTAGACTCCATAAATATTAACAATATTTACTATTCATCCATTTTGGATGCTTTCACTGGCATACCCTGGATATGGATAAAATGTCTTCATTCAGCCTGACTGTATTTAATGCCTTGATTCTTGAAGGAAACAACAGCTTCAGACCCATTAGTCTAATTTTCTAAGATTCTGGTCAGATACCTCTACGGCATATGTCATTATGTGGGAGCAGCCACAGAGGAGCACACGGCAGAGGTTTTGCACACTAAATCTTGTAAAGCAGGAGGCATGATTCACACACACCCAGCAGCAGGAATTCAGGGAAGTACTCGCTCTTGTCCCTTGAATGATGACTGCTGTATCTTCCGTCCACAGCATCATACCTGACAGATGACAGGGGCATGGCTGCACAGGCCCACGGGCACACCCGGCTTTTACCAATGCCAAAGTGATTTTGCAAGGCAGTAAAGCAAATAGTGGCCCATGGGAAGTTCAAGATTTTATTTGTTTGCTTTGTTAGTTTGAAAGGACTTCTCCATATCAATAGTCCTAAAAGTACTGTTCAAACACATAAGAAATGAAATCAGCCATTTTTCCTCTAGCCTTCATTTTTAGAAAAAAAGATGATCAAATGTGTGCTGTTGAAGAACAAGCACAAATAAGCCTCATTTTGGGAGTTAAAGTTACAGTTCACAGAGCTTTGCTTTTTCATGAATATGAAGAAAGCTGCTATGGATTTCGCTCTCATCTCCACTTTGCCTTTGACTGTGCCTGTGTGTGCTTGGTGGCTCAGTCACGTCCGAGTCTTTGAGATCCCGTGGACTACAGCCCACCAAGCTTCTCTGGCTGTGGAATTCTCATGGAAATTTCCAGTATTCCAGGCAGGAATACTGGAGTCAGTTGCTACTTTGTTCTCCAAGGGATCTTCCCAGGGATCAAGCCCACCTCTCCCGAGTCTCTTGCACTGGCCAGTGGGTTCTTTACCACCAGTACTAACTGGAAAGCCCTTTCATTTGATCAGGTCTTTGTAATTATCACAGTAAGAAAGAGATCTTATATCTTTCTCACACACAAGTAATATATAGATGTTACTCCACTTGATTTATCCTTATCTACTCATTGTGTGCAATGTATCCATAAATGAAATTTATAAACTATAAAATGAAAGGACTACTCCTGGGAAGCAGCACAAAACACGTAAGAGCTCAGATTTGGTGACAGGCAGATGTGGGTTTGTGGGCAAGAAACTTAACGTCTTGAAGCTTCAGTTTCCTCATCTGTAAAGTGAGAACAGTCTCTGTATCTCGTAAAGCTGGTCACACCGGAATAGTGCCTGGTGCAACATGTGGTTGAGTAAATAGTTTTTGAAGAAACAGAAGGAGCTGAACAAGTATAAAAAGGATGGAAAGGAGGAGGAGTGAGCAGCTGCGACTCTCCCTGAGTTATACGATAGAGGCTACAATGCAGGGCTTGGGCCGGAAGTCTACCTCTAAAGTAGCACAACTTGATCTTTGTGTGTAAATTTTCTATATACAATAAAGTGGAGAGAAAAGTGTAAACAACCCCACAAACATATCACCAAGATTCAACAAGGATTACATTCTACCATTCTTATTTCTTCTATTTAGCTAAACAAATGTCCTTTTGACAGTATTTTAAAAGGAAATCTCAGGCATCATATCAATTCAATAGCAAGTGCCTCTAGTAGGTAAGCACTTTTAAAAAATAATCACATACCATTATCAAAATCAATAAAATTATCAATCATTTCTTAATAAAATGTAATAAGCAGAAAATTAATAATGAATAATAGTTGGGCCTGAAGAGGTTTAAGGATTTCAAAACAAGCAGATTCCATGCTTTCTCATAAATCAATAAGGAATAGACACTTCTTTCATCACTCAGAACAGATTTTTAAAATTTATATCAAGATGGTATCTTTACCATTTGTCTTTATCTCATTTCTGACCTAATTTCTGACAGTCTTGAATGAATATCCATGCTTATGTCCTTTAACCATCTTGCAAGGTAGCCAAGCCAATTGGCTTCCCCACTAGCCAGTAAATCACTCTAGGACTCTGTGTTCTGTTACCAACTCTGCGTATCTAATATCAAATACCATGGATTTCGTGTACTTTTATCAGTCTCTTCATTGCTTTCTGCTTGCTCCAGACATCCATAAAACTGTAAAATGGAGCTCTATATATAACAGAGGTTTTTAAGGTACCCTGAAAGTCCACAGAGGGACAAGTCATGGTTGTGTGGATTAATGGCTATTAATCATCTTTCTGCTGGTGTGCCGAGACTTCCTGACAGCTCTGCTCCTTACTGTGTAACCCTGGGTGAGTCACTTAACTTCTCTGTGCCTCAGCCACCTCTAAGATAAAACAGAACTACTGAGAGGGTTAAATGTGATTAGGTATTTAAAGGGCTTAGCAGAGTTCCTGGCATCCAGTAGACTCCATAAATATTAACAATATTTACTATTCATCCATTTTGGATGCTTTCACTGGCATACCCTGGATATGGATAAAATGTCTTCATTCAGCCTGACTGTATTTAATGCCTTGATTCTTGAAGGAAACAACAGCTTCAGACCCATTAGTCTAATTTTCTAAGATTCTGGTCAGATACCTCTACGGCATATGTCATTATGTGGGAGCAGCCACAGAGGAGCACACGGCAGAGGTTTTGCACACTAAATCTTGTAAAGCAGGAGGCATGATTCACACACACCCAGCAGCAGGAATTCTGGGAAGTACTCGCTCTTGTCCCTTGAATGATGACTGCTGTATCTTCCGTCCACAGCATCATACCTGACAGATGACACGGGCATGGCTGCACAGGCCCACGGGCACACCCGGCTTTTACCAATGCCAAAGTGATTTTGCAAGGCAGTAAAGCAAATAGTGGCCCATGGGAAGTTCAAGATTTTATTTGTTTGCTTTGTTAGTTTGAAAGGACTTCTCCATATCAATAGTCCTAAAAGTACTGTTCAAACACATAAGAAATGAAATCAGCCATTTTTCCTCTAGCCTTCATTTTTAGAAAAAAAGATGATCAAATGTGTGCTGTTGAAGAACAAGCACAAATAAGCCTCATTTTGGGAGTTAAAGTTACAGTTCACAGAGCTTTGCTTTTTCATGAATATGAAGAAAGCTGCTATGGATTTCGCTCTCATCTCCACTTTGCCTTTGACTGTGCCTGTGTGTGCTTGGTGGCTCAGTCACATCCGAGTCTTTGAGATCCCGTGGACTACAGCCCACCAAGCTTCTCTGGCTGTGGAATTCTCATGGAAATTTCCAGTATTCCAGGCAGGAATACTGGAGTCAGTTGCTACTTTGTTCTCCAAGGGATCTTCCCAGGGATCAAGCCCACCTCTCCCGAGTCTCTTGCACTGGCAGTGGGTTCTTTACCACCAGTACTAACTGGAAAGCCCTTTCATTTGATCAGGTCTTTGTAATTATCACAGTAAGAAAGAGATCTTATATCTTTCTCACACACAAGTAATATATAGATGTTACTCCACTTGATTTATCCTTATCTACTCATTGTGTGCAATGTATCCATAAATGAAATTTATAAACTATAAAATGAAAGGACTACTCCTGGGAAGCAGCACAAAACACGTAAGAGCTCAGATTTGGTGACAGGCAGATGTGGGTTTGTGGGCAAGAAACTTAACGTCTTGAAGCTTCAGTTTCCTCATCTGTAAAGTGAGAACAGTCTCTGTATCTCGTAAAGCTGGTCACACCGGAATAGTGCCTGGTGCAACATGTGGTTGAGTAAATAGTTTTTGAAGAAACAGAAGGAGCTGAACAAGTATAAAAAGGATGGAAAGGAGGAGGAGTGAGCAGCTGCGACTCTCCCTGAGTTATACGATAGAGGCTACAATGCAGGGCTTGGGCCGGAAGTCTACCTCTAAAGTAGCACAACTTGATCTTTGTGTGTAAATTTTCTATATACAATAAAGTGGAGAGAAAAGTGTAAACAACCCCACAAACATATCACCAAGATTCAACAAGGATTACATTCTACCATTCTTATTTCTTCTATTTAGCTAAACAAATGTCCTTTTGACAGTATTTTAAAAGGAAATCTCAGGCATCATATCAATTCAATAGCAAGTGCCTCTAGTAGGTAAGCACTTTTAAAAAATAATCACATACCATTGTCAAAATCAATAAAATTATCAATCATTTCTTAATAAAATGTAATAAGCAGAAAATGTTTTATTTTCTCCTGTTGTTTAAAAAAGAAAGGCATTTTTATAGTTCATTTGAACAGATCAAGTTCCCAACAGGGGTTATACATTGTATTTGTTTATAGGTTTCTTAAGCCTTTTTCAGAGAAGGCAATGGCAACCCACTCCAGTACTCTTGCCTGGAAAATCCCACGATGGAGGAGCCTGGTAGGCTGCAGTCCATGGAATCACTAACAGTCAGACACGACTGAGAGACTTCCCTTTCACTTTTCACTTTCATGCATTGGAGAAGGAAATGGCAACCCATTCCAGTGTTCTCGCCTGGAGAATCTCAGGGATTGGGGAGTCTGGTGGGCTGCCGTCTATGGGGTCGCACAGAGTCGAACACAACAGAAGTGACTTAGCAGCAGCAGCAGCAGACCTTTTTCTCTTAAAACAAACAGTTCCTCGTCCCTAATTTTTCCCCATAATATTTATTTACTGAAGACATTTAGTCATTTGTTTTGTAGAGCTTCTCACATTTAGGACTTGACTGATGTACTCTCCTGGTGGTGTTTAACATGTTCCTCTGTCTCCTATATTTCTCGGGTAAACTAGTACTTAGATACGGCAGCTTGATGAGATTCTGGTTCAAATTTGAAGAGAGGGGGTGTGGGCAAGAGTAATTCCAAGAGCGGTATAAGGGTTTGGTGTTCCACTTGTGTGATGTTGAGATTGATTGGTGAGTTCAAGTGTTATCAGGCTGATTCTGTTATATAGCTCCAATTTTACCCAGTGATTTTAGCATCCATTAATGATTGGCACTGTTGCCTCACTCCGTTATTTCACTGGATGTTGTGAAATAGTGGTTTTCTATTTCTAACATCCCTACATTTATTAGCTGTAATTCTCTATGAGGATTTACCTTGAAGTACACACACACATATATATAAACACATTTATATTTTCTTTCCTATGTCATGCTACAAGTAGGATACTATAAAAACAATTTTTCTGCTTTATTTTTAATCACTTAACAATAAATCTTAAAGACTACTTCATAGCAAGAAACAGAAGTCTTTCTCATTCCTTCTTAGATTCATATTACTCCTCTTTATGATTATACCATTTGGTTGTTCAACCATTCTTCTTTTAATGGATATGTGGAAGGTTACTGTCTTCAGCTATCACAAGCAATGTTATGATAAATAAACTTGTGCATGCATCATTTTTTATTTTTGGCACAATATTTAAATGAACTTCTCAGTCTTAAGTTAAACATTCCATCTTAAAAACCATATGTTTAATATCATTTCTATCAGATCATATCGGGAGGAGTATAAGTGTTTGGTTGTTCCACTTATACTTTAATACATCATAATTAACTTCAGGAGCTGAAACCTAGATTCTTATTAATGAAGACAAGAACGGTCCAGTACATACCTTCATCACAATCACTTTCCAGGAGTGTGTGATGAAAGTGTCGTTTCTAGGCCCAAGCCCAGACCATCTGAACTGTCAAGAGTGAGATTCCCACATCTAGTGTGGAAAGCACTGTACTTGGAACTGGAAGACAGACATCTGGGTTCAGCCACAAGCCAACCTGATCAGATCTGGCCTCTTCAGGAATGATTCTTTGTATATGTGTTGGACATAACAAACATCTTCCTTACAACTTCACAGGATTGCTGTGAAGTTAAAATTCAATTATGTATAAGACAGCAGTCTGGAATCTAAAGTAAAAGTTTAGACGTAGCAATAAAAAGGACTTTTGCTCAAGCAATATTTCCATCTTCTCCACTGACAAATATCCTACTCCAACATTTCACGTTAAAGATAAAAACAAAGACTTGTATCTTTTGCCCTGAATGCCTCTATCTATTCTTTACTGTTTCACTTTCAACGGTTCCTGTAAAAGAACCTAGCCAATCAGCATCCAAAAGGCATTTCTTATAGAATATACGCTGCTCTTCAGGAATGCCCACCTCTGTCTAGGACACCACAAAGCAGCCATGACAAGGATCTGGTCCAACACAGAGATGAAAGGTAGCTCAAGGGCACTGAGTCTGCCTTTGATTAATTTTATACACAGGTGGAAAATGCCTGATGCTTCAAAATTCATTGCCAGTAATGAGACACAGAAAGAAAGAACAGCCCAAGCCACTATCAACGTCCTAAAGAAGAATTTGTTCCGCTATAATCTGGTGCACAGTGTACTCTCAGTCTGGCTCTCTAAAGCCAATAAATCCAGACAGGTTCAGAGATGTTTATTTTTTAAATGACAGGCAAAACCACTGTAATTTTTGTCATCTCTCCAAAGTAGAAGACTATGCACTATTCAGTGGCAGTTTTTTCTTAAGGATCAGAACAGTTCCTGCCACTGATCATGAAAGTTATTCCTCCAATCTGGGAGAAATACAAGGCAGGGACAAACAACATACAAGGATAAATAAGAAAGCTTTCAGTAGCGGGTCGGGGGGCCGGGCGCCGGGGAATGAATGGCCAGGAAGAAGGATGGGTGTTTTCCAAGTCTTTTTGTTGTTGTTCAGTCACCCTGCTGTCTCCGCCCCTTTGTGATCCCATGGGCTGCAGCACGCCAGGCCTCTCTGTCCTTTACCATCTCCCGGAAGTTTGCTCAAACTCACGTCCATTGAGTCAGTGATGCCATCCGTTTGCTCAAACTCACGTCCATTGAGTCAGTGATGCCATCCAAGCATATCATCCTCTGTCGTCCCCTTCTCCTCCTGCCCTCAATCTTTCCTGGCATCAGGGTCTTTTCCAGTGAGCTGGCTCTTCACATCAGGTGGCCAAAGCACTGGAGCTTCAGCTTCAGCATAAGCCCTTCCAATGAATATTCAGGGTTGATTTCCTTTAAGGTTGAATGGTTTGATCTCCTTGCTGTCCAAGGGACTCTCAAGAGTCCCTTTCTATGTCTACTCTGGGGAATATTATCTTTAGTCAACATTTATTGAGAATGCAGAGAAATTTAAGACCCCTGATGCAAGATGAGAGACTTTAAATGGTCTTTCAACTGTTAGATCTGGCTAAAACATTAAATATCCATTTTCAAAATGTACATTAGGGATTAGGGGTTTCTTTTTTGTGTGTGGATAACTAAATTCAAACTGCCTTTCGTCTGAATCAAGAATCTACTATTCACAGACGGCCAGGTGACTCTGGACTACAGCCTATGAAGTCAGAGCCTTTATTTCCCATGAGCTATGGGCTCAGAACAGGCACAGAGAGAAAAAGTGCCCCTTTCTAATGAACGCTGATCTTCCAAACACACATTTAGGTTCAGGGCAAGCAGTGCAATCAAATGGTTTCTTTTCACAAATGCACATCAATACCACTGTGTTTTGGGGAGGCGAAGGCATGTATTCAGAAAAGGTACAAGCAGGGGAATTATTTCCATCTCCCCTTCAGCAAGAAAGGTTTCATGAAAGACAAAGGATTTTGGAAGGCTCTGGATGCTCTGTAAGGGAGGCCAGGTGACAGACGCAGACAGGGAGGATCAGGCTGGCCCAGAGAATGAGATGCAGGTAGAAGATGAGGTCCAGGCTACAGCGGTGGGCTGATGATCTGCTGATAGATGGGAGGAACAGGCAGAAGATGGGATGCCAAGGAAAAGTAAGACTGAATGAGAATCAAAAGATTTCAAATACTGAAGCAATACAGGGATGAATCTTAAACCGTGAGTGAGCCTGTCGGCCTTTATTCAAAATAACACTTAAAAGGTATTGAAGGTCTAATTTTGTGCTTTTAGCTTTACGTGGATTAAATCAACAATCCTATGATGGCCATACTGTTTTCATCTCCATTTTTCAGGTGAGGGGATGAGGCACAGAGGTAACTTATTCCAGGTAACACAGCTAGCCAGGAGCAAAAGTCCGGGTTCCCGCCCTAGCATTCTGACTCCAGAGACCATGACCCCAACCAGCACTCAAGGCTGCCTCTAGAAGAAGAGCCGGAGAGTCACTGTGGGATATACTGGGGAGAGTGGCACAGCTGGCCTGGCAGGAAGATGATTTCTTCCACAGTGTTCAGACTTGTCTGAGAAGAAACAGGAGACACAAAGGCTAGGTTGTGATAATCACAGTGGGAAATGGCCTAAGCATAACCAAAGGGTTAAACATTTGGTGACATCATGTAAGATGCGAACAATTTCAGTATCCTTTGAAAAGTGTAATTTCAAGGACTGACCCCCATCTGTGTTTTGGGTGAGGAAACAGCCCGTGAGGCAGGACAGGGATGACAGACAGAGAGAAATAAAAGAGCGACAGTGAGGCACAGTCCAGGGAGGCTGCGTGGTGCAAAGGAAGGAACACAGAATCTGGGATCGGACACACCTGGGCTGAGCCCTGGCACTCCCCACTTATTTCTGTACAACCATGGGCTGGGTGGCTCTGGGTCTTTGTTTCCACACCAGTAAAATAAGATTTTTTCAAACCGAGAGCAGTATACATGATGAAATAGAGAATCTAAGGAAAAGCACTTGCACAGCGCTTGGTATGTGTGAGGTGTTCCCAAAATACTGAGACTCAGAAGAAAATAGAAAGATGGAAACTACACTGTGCTGTGTGCCTTAGAGCAGAGAGAGCAGCAGGAAGGGCTTCAAAAGTGGCAGGAAAGGGAGGGGACCGCAGCAATGTCACAGGCACCACGAAACAGTGCCTGGCTGCCACACGCAGAGTGGAATTCTGAGCACTCAGTCCTATTCTAGAACGGTCTGCCAGTACAAAGCAAAACACAGTTAGCCTGCTCCTTCATTCCTCCCTTCGTTCACTCAACAAACGTTTGTCACAGACTCGGAGGCTGGCCAGAAGCCCGCACAACTGAGGGGGTGAGGGGCATAGGCCAGCATGATGTCACGGCCCCAGTGAAGTCTAGTGACTGCCTGGCTAGTGGCCACACGCGGCCAGCAGGATCAGAGTCCTGACAGCATGACCGAGGCACATTCCACAGCTGCCCTCAAGGAGCTGACAATCTACCAGCAAAGAGACACGTGAGTCCTTTCTGACAATACAGTATGGTTACTGCTCTGAAGTACGTTGGAACAGGGAGGGGAAAGTTACAAAACTCCCATAGAATATGTTATAACTGTCCACACCATCATAATCAGCATCCCACAATTCTCATGATCAGGCAAGACTGGTGATGGTTACTCCAACATTACTCTTGATGCAAATCTATTCAACAAGTCATATTTTATAAGTCCCTTTTCATCTTATATTGTTAAGGTCCAAGTGTACACTGAATATTACAAACCTATTCTCTGTTATATTCTTCAAATGCTGATGGTGCCAAAGAATTCACCCAGTCTGGTCTTGAATACCAGTTATAACTCCTGGCAATGTTCTGTTTCGACAACAAAATAAAATCTGGTTAATCCCATTACTTTAGGTAATTTATTCATTACTGTGGGAGAAATGAGCTATTTTCAAAGAACCATTAGTTGTTTTAAAAAATGAATACTGACTGCAACTCTCTGTTCTGACAAAAATCTCAACGAGTGTTGCTTCCAACCTACCTACAGGGTGATACTGTTAATTAATTCTATTTCATTTCAAATGTCTGCAAAGTTTTAATTTCAGCACAGTCCTGTTACATGCAAATAGGGTTCAATCCAAAATTTGATTTCTCTTCTTTGATGATCAATAAAAACAAAACCACGTAGAGGAGTGCTATCGAAGAGCAGGCAGTGGTGATTTCACCGTAATAAACTGAAGGGTTCCTAAAATGTATCTATTGCCCAGCCACCTATCCCCTTGGAATAACCAAGGCAGCAATTACTCTTCAGAACTTGTGGCTACACATGCTTTTCTTGGATAATAACAGTACCATAAAAATAGTCTTTGATTTCTAAGATTTTCATGGCATCCAAGAGCTATCCTCTTTTTCACTAAGTATGAAACAAACACATCTGTAATTATGAAATCTTAGTGTGAGAAGGTCATCTTCTCTAACATCTCATCCAATGAATTAATCTCCTCTTTATATGTCACTAACAAATATAATCTCTGCTTCCCCTCCAAATTATTAGAAAGCCCTTCATTATAAGGATGTGAAATCTCTCAAACTGTAACTTCAATTATTGCTCCTACTTTAAGCCATCAGACATCAGGCATGCCATATCTAACTGCTCCCCAAACCTCAAAAGGTAAAAAGCATAAGTAGGAATTAAAGCCCCAAAAGTACACATATGCCTAACTCCTTTAAAGGACTTCAAGTCACCAAGCCAAGGTAAATTATATTCTAGGATGCTGAAGGCACTGATAGGTATAAAGATGTGGAATACTCTGAACAACGAAAGAGGAGGCAGACAATCTAGCCCAGATTTTTTAAATGATGAAAGAGTTTGATTCCCTAAATCATAGATCCATGAACTTGATATCTATCCCTGGCAAAGTTTAAGAATAAATTGTTATACAGATCAGCATTTCCCAAACTGCGCTTTCATAAGATGACACCTGTTTACTTTCCACATCTATAGATTTCTTCAGAAAACAGCTTGAGGAATGCTGACACAGATAATTCATAAGCACTCAGAAGGCAACAAATACCAGAAACCACAAGGGTTTTAGCAAGAACAATTCAGGCTAAAAAACTTCCTTTTTTTACAGAGTTGCTATATGAATAGACAGGAGAAATGCCATCAATATGGCATTTTGAGCTCACTAAAGCCTGTCTGGGAAGCCCTGAAGCTTAGCAGTAAAGAATATGCCTGCAATGCAGGAGACACGTGCGGGAGACTAGGGTTCTGTTCCTGGGTGGGGAAGATCCCTTGGGGAAGCAAATGACAACCCAGACGATGAGATGGTTTGATAGCATCACCGACCCAATGGACGTAAATTTGAGCAAACCCCGGGAGATGGTGGAGAACAGAGGAGACTGGCATGCTTCAGTCCATGGCGTGGCAAAGAGTAGGACAGGACTTGGCGACTGAATAGCAACAACAAAGCCTATTTGTCTAAAGTCGATAATTTGTATAAAGGAGTTTAAAGAAATATGAATCTACTCAATTGAGCCTAGATTAATTCAACTTGTTTATAAGCCATACAGGATTCTCTGACAAAAGACAGGGTTACCAGTCATATAAACAAGAAGGAAGGGAGTTGGGGGTATCTAATTTATGATGCTGTGTGAACTTTTGCTGCCCTAAGGATCCTTGCTTTCATTTACAACCGTTGACCTGCAGAACAAAATCTCAAGTGTCCTGAGGATCACTGTCTGACTCTGCTTGAGGTAGTCTAAGGTGAATCTTTAAAAGGGAAATTAAGATAGGCTTTGTTTTTCATCGTTTTGATACCCCTTTTTTCTTGTTTCCCCTGTGATTACACACTATGGATTTTCAATAACATCTATTGGATTTTTTGTCCATTTATGTTTCTCAGAACATACCTTAAGCTGAAGGACACAATCTGATTTTAAACAGCTAGGGGCTGAAAGGCTGGAGAAGGCAATGGCACCCTACTCCAGTACTCTTGCCTGGAAAATCCCATGGATGGAGGAGCCTGGTAGGCTGCAGTACATGGGGTCGCGAAGAGTCGGACACGACTGAGCGACTTCACTTTCACTTTTCACTTTAATGTATTGGAGAAGGAAATGGCAACCCACTTCAATGTTCTTACCTGGAGAATCCCAGGGACCGGAGAGCCTGGTGGGCTGCCGTCTATGGGGTCGCACAGAGTCAGACGCAACTGAAGCGACTTGGCAGCAGCAGCAGGGGGTGAAAGGCATGGGCAGCAGGGTGTCCAGGCAGAAGAGTCAGGCCTGGATCTGAATCTCAGCCCATCACTTACTGGATGTATAACTGCAGGCCTGTTACTAAATCTTCCTGAGCCTTGGTGTTCTCACCTGTAAAATGGGTTCGGTGACAATAATATCTACTATGCAAAAGCTGCCATAAGAACTTGGAAAAAAACAAAACTAAATTATCTTTCCTAATACTTAGTCCTGAGTAGATCTCAAGAAATTATAATTGCAGCTATTATTATCATCACTGATCCTCTGTGCTTCAATTTACTCTTAACCATGTTTATGTTACACATTCCAGTCTAAAGATCACTCTCTTTGATAGAGGAAGAGAGAAGCCAAGTAGTTGAGTGGGTCTGCTTTTCGTCATGTTAACATTATTCCATCTGCCCCAAGCAATGAGCTTAGCCTTTGCTTGCTCTTACTTGGAACACAGCTTTAAAGGGCCCTTTTCTGTTGTCTTTAGCATTCTCTCCAACCTCAGCTCAGTCTGAACTTGAGCTTCAGGTATTTTCATACTGGTTTTATGCCACTCTTCTGCATTTGTGCTTGAGCCTGTGCTTGTCCTTCAGGCTTCTGTACATGTTCTCTTAATATCTCAGTTCATCAAAAACATCCTTGTTCTTAAAATGATTCCATTTCTTTTTTCTTCCTCTTTCCCCACAACTTATAACTTTTGCTGTCAAATTTTTTCTTCCTTTCTGCCTTTCTTTTTGTATTCTTTTCACTTTTCAAGTCTCTGGAGACTGAAAAACTTCTGTCCTTTCTCCAAATGTGTCTTTTCCTAAAGTCTCTGTTACTATATGGCTATAGCCCACTTTACTTTCTTTTGAAGTTTCAAAACAATACTGTCATGGTTACTTCCTTCCCAAGATTTCAGTCAATTCCACTTCAATAAACAGAGTTCTCTTTAGTTAGAACCAAGTTCAGAGTAATATTTCCATCACATTGCTTCCTCAATCTGTGGTTTAAAAAAAGAAAATGAAAGAAAGTTTTGCTTTCTACGAAACATGTATGAGACACTGAGAAAGTTAACGTCCTCATCAATGACTTTATCTTGGCTGGTGGCAATTTTGACATTTAGCTAAATCTAAATATGTGCTATGGAATTAAAAGATGCTTGCTCCTTAGAAGAAAAGTTATGACCAAAATAGACAGCATATTAAAAAGCAGACATTTCTTTGCCAACAAAGGTCCGTCTAGTAAAAGCTATGGTTTCCAGTAGTCATGTATGGATGTGAGAGTTAGACTCTAAAGAAAGCTGAGTGTTTCAAAGAACTGATGCTTCTGAACTGTGGTGTTGGAAAAGACTCTTGGGAGTCCCCTGGACTGCAAAGAGATCAAACTAGTCAGTTCTAAAGGAAATCAGTCCTGAATATCCATTGGAAGGACTGTTGCTAAAGGTGAAATTCTAATACTCTGGCCACCTGATGCAAACAACTGACTCATTGGAAAAGACCTTGATGTTGGGAAAGACTGAAGACAGGAGGAGAAGATGACAGAGGATGAGATGGTTGGATGGCATCACTGACTCGATGGACATGAATCTGAGCAACCTCCAAGAGTTAGTGATGGACAGGAAAGCCTGGCGTTCTGCAGTCCAGAGTGGCAAAGAGTCAGACATGAATGAGTGACTGAACTGAACTGAAATATGTGCAATACCATCAACCAGCAAAGTAAGACTCTTACTCACTTGCCTACACCAACCTATAATAGCTGTTCAGGCATAATTAAAATGGTTTGGCTCTGCTACCAAGAGAACAAGCTGGGCTTTGAAGTTAAGTCATGACAACTCACAGTCACGAGTTTTAAGTGGGCTGGCAATGGATGAAAGTTTATACCCCCAACTCAGTAAGTGGTGGAAACACCCTGCACCTATACTTGTTTTATTTTTATTAATTTTTAAAATTAAGATATAATCAACATATGATCTCTCACCTTCTTGAGTCCTCCTGTGAGTTCACTGCTACTTCCAGAATTCTAATACAAGAACACAAAAAGGAATACTAATACAAGCCATAACTTATTTTATATTATCCTCAAATTACATTAAAGGAAATGAACCAAAAAGCAAAACAAGCCAAAACCAAACAAAAATCTTATGTGGTTATGTGCAGTAGTTAGGATTTGGTTAACAGCCAGAAATAAACAGCAATATTAAATATCTCACAGTTTAATCTGTTAGGAGTTTATTCTTCATTTATTGAATGAGAGGTAATTCCATGAGAGAAGGTTTGCATTTCTACAATCAGCTAAACATACGGGTTTCCCAAAGGCCTAGATAGTGACGTATTCAAACCAAAGTCTCTAAGTCTAATAAGTTTAGCTGAGCTTAGTTACTCCCTAGTTAACTACAGACCTTAGACTAAGAATAGCAATAAATA
Source organism: Madoqua kirkii (assembly GCA_006408675.1). NCBI lineage: Eukaryota > Metazoa > Chordata > Mammalia > Artiodactyla > Bovidae > Madoqua > Madoqua kirkii. The sequence continues at coordinate 12,186 of SJYC01114300.1, read as the reverse complement.
TAAAAATATCCACCAGTTGTTATGCATCTGCCAGAACTGCTCCCCTCCTCTCCCTCACACTGAATCATCAGCCAAATTTTCTCTCAATGCCAAAGGTTCTTTAGCAAGTCATAAAATGGGAGGGGAAAGTTACTCTTGGGAAGGTTTAAAAGAGCATGAGATGCCTGTTTACATCCTAATCAAGCACCAAGACTAAGAGTTTAATATTCATCATATATGCTTACATGAAGTTTTTGGAGAATAAAGCATAGTGAGAGGAATGAATCAAACACAGTGACAAAGAAAAAGACTTCAGTCTGATGTATACTGACCCAAACATGTGTGGTCTTGGGCTTCTGAAAGCAAACTGTTGGTAAACCAGTGAAAGCCACCTAAAGACGATTAACCTTCAAAACAGAACCATGGAGACCTACTTTAGCTCTTTTTGAAGCCAAAAGCCTCAGACCTAAAAGTAATTAAGGAGGTTTTGGATGTTCCAGTTCTGTTTAATCTGTGCTACAGAATAATCATGATAGGGAATGAGAAATAGAGGGCATGTTCAAGCTGTTACAAAGAAAACCAGGCTTTTGCAGAAAAGCAGGTTGATTTTCTGCACTGTTTTTTTCCACTGTTTATTGCAAAATTAACCCCTTTCCCTTGAGTTAAATTTTACCAATCAGCACAACTCAGAGGCCAGTTAAAATCATAACTTCCTTTTAAACCTTCTTAACGTGATATTTACTAGCAAACACATTCCAGAACAGTCAGTTCCACTAAGTCAGTTCAGTTGCTCAGTTGTGTCCAACTCTTTGCAAGTATGACTCATTGTACTGTGTAGAAAAAGCTTAATTGCTGAATTAAAAACTGACCACTTGCTCTTATTCACAAGCGAGGGCCCCATTGTTCTTTGTGACCTTAGGTCTTCCTCCCCTTCTCCTTGACTCAGCAGCTGAGCTCAGCTTCCTCTCTATGACCTTCCTTTTCCAAATGCTGGAGCACAGCAGGCATTTCTAGGTCAGCAAAAAAAGCTATTGCTGCCTTCCAGGAGAACAGTATCTTCTGTGTATTCGAAGGACTGAACAAGAACAAGGAATCAGCAACTCAGCGTACTAGCCCCCATTTTCTCCCTGCCCGGCATGCAGTAACTGCCTCTTGTCTCCATGCTGCCCGTGGGGAGAAATCCACCAGCCACCTCTGCAGCTGCCTATCAGCAGCCGCTTGAACACTGTCTGTCGCCCAGAGGGATGCCTTCACCGTGTGAATTCCCTGCCACGTGACTTTACCAGGGTCTTCTTGTCTGTCCCACAGGCGCATGCTAATGGCCACATCCTCATCCTTTCCATTCCATTCGATGCATTCTGCCGCCACTCTTTTTTTTCAACAGCTTAATTGACATATAATTCATATACCTTAAAACTCACCCATTTGAAGTGTGCAATTCAATGGTTTTTAGCATATTCACAGACTTGTGTTACCATAACCACAATCTAATTTTAGAACATTTTCATCACCCGCAAAAGAAACTCTGCACCTATTAGCCAGCCACTTCTCAAACCCCATTCCTGCCTATCCCACCAACCAGCCCTAAGCAACTACTAATATGCTTTCTATCTCTATGGATTTGCCTACTCTGGACACTGCACATAACTATGTGTGATATCTGTGATTGGCTTCTTTCACTTAGTATGATGCTTTTAAGGCACATTCATATTATAGCACGCATTTGCCCTTCATTCCTCTTATTGCTGAATAGTATTCTGTTGTATGTATATACCACATTCTGTTAGTTCATTCAGCAGTTGATGGACATTTGGGTTGTTTCCACTTTTTGGCTATTATGAACAGTGCTGCTATGTCCAAGTTTTTGTGTGAACATATGTTTTCATTTCTCTCGGCCACCACTGATTTTTAGCAGGCTATCTCCTCTTTGCCTCTTCTTCTCTGGCCCTAAGTCCAGGATCCTCTTTAAAAAGAATAACACAAAAAAAGAATTTGCATACACTGTGGACAGAAAGAAAAATAAGTACAACCTTTCTGGAGGACAGTTGAGCAATACCTATCAAACTTTTTAAATACAGATAACTCTTCAACCTAGGAACTCCTTTATAAATACCCTGCAAATAACTGCTATACAAGTCTGCAGATGGCTACAAGGAGGTTCTCTGCAGCAGAGTGTATACTAAATAGCTAAGGATTAAGGAAACAAGCTTAAAGATTATTCAGTAAGAATCATGTACAAGCACCACAGAGATTATTCTGCTGGTTACAAAAATAAGGTGGAACTATACAGTAGTAGGAAAATCTATTAATTAGCTTTTAATTCATATGTTAATTACAGAAAGCAAGTTATAGAGAATGCATTAAATGAGTCCACTTAAATAAAAAATGATATACATGTGTGTGCTTGTATGTCAAAATAAAATGTCTAGAAGGATACTTTTTTAAAATGAAGATTAAAGGTTTGGAAACAGAGAGACAGTTGTTTTCAGTTGCTCAGTCAGGTCCGACTCTTTGAGATCCCATGGACTCCAGCACGCTAGGCTTCCCTGTCCTTCACCATCTTAATGCATAAGAATGCTTTTAAATATTAAAATGTATATTTTAAAATAATATGAATCCTCCTGACACTTGCTGTGAAAAGGTTAGAGGAGAATGTGAGCAAATATTTGCTAACGAGAAGAAAGACACACCAAAGAGGAGCTGGAGGTACTGAAGAAAAGCACCTCCTGCTGCTGCTGCTAAGTCGCTTCAGTCATGTCCGACTCTGTGCGACCCCATAGACAGCAGCCCACCAGGCTCCCCCGTCCCTGGGATTCTCCAGGCAAGAACACTGGAGTGGGTTGCCATTTCCTTCTCCAATGCATGAAAGTGAAAAGTGAAAGGGAGGTCACTCAGTCGTGTCCGACTCTTTGCGACCATGGACTACAGCCTACCAGGCTCCTCCGTCCATGGGATTTTCCAGGCAAGAGTACTGGAATGGAGTGCCACTGCCTTCTCCAAAGCACTTCCTACTTCCTAGCTGATCCTGGGCAACCCTGATTCTAACCTCCAGAACGGAAAGCTTCATGGGATTCCAACTCCTGCTGCATTCTCAAACAGGCAGGATGGAGCTGTGGAAGGACAGACAGACTGCAGACAAGCCTGAGTGCTCAGCCAGCCTCTGCCACTTTCTGTGAAACTTTCATTCAACCTCTCCTCATCAGAATTCTCCTTGCCAGGTTATGGAATAGCCCAAGCTCTTTCAATTATTATGACTTAACAGCTAAAAGTGAGATGCTAACTCCCAAGCATTTCCAACCTTTACAAGTCTAGGTTCCAAACAGTACCTCTCAGAGAAGTACCTGAAAATCAAGCCTCCTAATCTAAATCTATGTACATTTTCATGGGTCATATACAGTGTCTGTGTGCCCCTTCCCTTTATACTGATCCATAGTTTTCTGGAATATCATCCTTCTAATCCTTGCCTCTACAAATTCTTTTAAGGGTCTGTACCGAACCAAAAACTATGCAAAGCCCTCTGGACCTAAAATGATGGTGTCAAGAACTTGCTGGCTCACAATAAAATATTTGTTGATAATGATTCACCTGTATTCAAGGGTTGTTGAATATAATTATTTACTGGTAATACTGCAACAAAATGATGTGGTAAATGTGAGTGCTAAATGCTTATTTAACATAGGAAACTTGATCACAGCTTTGGTTTTTGTCTGTTTGGTTTTCTTACCCCATTTTTCTCAATGCACAGCCACAACCAGGTAAGTTGTTGTCAGTAGCTAAGTTGTGTCAGACTCTTTGCAACCCCAAAGACTGCAGCACACCAGGCTTTCCTGTCCTCCTGGAGTTTGCTCAAACTCACGTTCATTGAGTCAGTGATGCCATCCACCCATCTCATTCTCTGTCAGTCCCTTTCTCTTTCTGCCCTCAGTCTTTCCCAGCACCAGGGTCCTTTCCAATGAGTCCGCTCTTGGCATCAGGTGGCCAAAGTATTGGAGTTTCAGCATCAGTCTATCCAATGAATATTCAGAACTGATTTCCTTTAGGACTGACTGTTTTGACCTCCTTACTGTCCAAGGGACTCTCAAGAGTCTTCTCCAGCACCACAGTTCAAAAGCATCAGTTCTTCGGCACTCAGACTTCTTTACGGTCCAACTCTCACATCCATAGATGACTAATGGAAAAAAACACAGCTTGACTATATGGACCTTTGCCAGCAAAGTGAGGTCTCTGCTTCTTAGTACATTGTCTAGGTTTGTCATAGCCTTCCTTCCAAGAAGCAAGCATCTTTTAATTTCACGGCTGCAGTCACTGTCCACACCAATTATATAAATACAGTGTGTACATTTCAGAGCACATCAAATTTTCAGTAAACTGGATTCTTTAAGATCCACTTCCAAGACCTAATTCCTCCATGAAGCTTGCCATACTCACTCTCCTTCTAACTCCAGCAGCTGGTCACTTTCAGCTTATAGTACTGCTTCCACTGCACTCTCCTGTTATGTAATAATTACTGTTTAAATACTTGACACTTTCCTCAAGCTGCGGATGTTTTTAAATTAATAACCACCTTGTATAATCCAGATCACCTTGTATAATTCATTATACATGGAAGAAGGCTAAAGAAAGGTTGCTTAAACACATGAGTGGGTAAATGAAGGTTAATTTTCACTCTTGGTGCAAAATACTAAAAATCTGTGGCATCTCCAGCCTCTGAGGATATCTCTCCCACCACTCTAAAATACCAAATTCCTCTTCCCAAACAAAACTGAAGTCTACTTACAATGACCAAACTAACGTGTTAAAACTCCTTATTTTCACATGCCAAAGAACAAAGGAAACCCTATGGTAGAAAACAAAGAATGATGTTTCAAATAATTAAATGCAGGATAAACAGAAGCTTTTAGGAAAGCAGATTCAGGGTCTCTAGTCCTGCCACTAATATCTAGAAGATCTTAATTAGGTCACTAAGTTCCTCAGGCCCTCAAGTTCCTCACTGGTAAAATAAAGAGAGTAAAACTTAATCACTTCTAAGGTCCCTTATCAGCTCTAAACACTCTATAAGTCCATGGATAGGAAAATGAACAGAGAATGCATTCATTCTTTCTTCATTTGCTCAACACATATTACTGGATGCCCGTCCATGGCGTTGCTACGAGTAGAACATGACTGAGCGACTTCACTTTCACTCTTCACTTTCATGCACTGGAGAAGGAGATGGCAACCCACTCCAGTATTCTTGCCTGGAGAATCTCAGGGACGGGGGAGCCTGGTGGGCTGCCGTCTATGGGGTCACACAGAGTCAGACATGACTGAAGCGACTTAGCAGCAGCAGTGGCATAGTAGAAGACTATGTGTTCACCAAACAAACTCATTTGGCTTTCCCCCTAGACACACATTTCCCAGGCTAACTTGGAAGCAGGTGCATCTGCGAAGCGCCTTCTGGCCAGCAGGAGAGGAGCGGCAGCACTGTGCACCATCTCCAGCCTGGCCCACAAAGCCTCCTGCGCAATCCACATGCTCACACTCTTTCTTCACCTACCAGCAAGAGGTAAATAATCCAGTGAAGGGCTACACAGCCTTAGGGAAAGGCACAACCATGGGCTAAAAGAAGTCTGGGTGGCTGAATGTCTGCATGGAACAGAGTCTGCCCTCCCTCAGATGGAAATAATCTAAATAACTGACTAGAATTTGGGGGTTCTCTGATAAAGCAGATAGCTTACTTTGTGTAGTACTTAATACACATTATCACCTTTAATCCTCCCAACAACTTGAGTGGTACACGTTCCTATTTATGTTTTACTGGGGAGGAAACTGAGTCTCAGAGAAGACAAGTAATTTGCTCAAGGTCACATAGCTTCAGACTGACACAGGCAAGATTTGAACCTATGACTCTCTAACTCTAAAGTCCATCTTTTTCACTCCATACCACATGGTCGCTACCCAAGCCCCTCTACACCTAATTCCTGGGCACCTTGGCCTGTTGCCAACACTTTCTCCAGGTGCTGCTCCTGCACTATAGTCCTCCACTACAGCATCTCATTTGGTGCTGAGATGTGTAAGGTATGGCAAGTAGGCCTTTCTAGAAGCCATAGGCAAAGAAAGGCTATAACCCAGCTTTTCAGCCATCAAGTACAGTAGTTCCCCTTTATCTGCACAGCCTCTGTCCCAAGACACTCAGCGTTTGCCTGAAACCATGGATAATACTGAATGCATTTTCTGTTTTTTCCTATACATACATACCTATGTGTGTGTTAGGCGCTCAGTCGTCGTATCTGACTCTTTGCAACCCCACCAGACTGTGGCCCGCCAGGATCCTCTGTCCATGGAATTCTCCAGGCAAGAATACGAGAGTGGGTAGCCATTTCCTTCTCCAGGGAATCTTCCTGACCCAGGGATCAAACCCAGGTCTCCTGCATTGCAGGCAGATTCCTTACCATCTGAGCCACCAGGGAAGCCCATACATACCTATGATGGAGTTTAATTTATAAACTAGGTAGGAGAATAGCAACAATAACTAAAAATAGAGCAATTATACAATATATTGTAATATAAGTTATGTGAATGTGGTCTCCTTAATCAACTTCTAAAACTCCCCACTGGAAACGTGACAGTGCTTTCTGATGACAGACTCAGCCTCTCCAGTAATCTGTTTTTTAGTTCAAATCTATCCCTGAATCTGTGTAACCATCCCTTACCTGCAGTTAAAGGCTCGGTGTCACTCGCTTAAGGGGACCCCTTGCTGTCATCTCTGTATAGCCTCAATGCTTTCTGGCGTGATATGCTGCCATCAGCTGGAACACATTTTCCGTTCATGTCGTTCTACCCTCAATTTAATGCCTTTTTCCATCTTCTCACTGAGCACTTATCACACAGTATCACTGTAGTTTGAGGTGCTCCAGCAAAAGTGGCACAAAATTCTTTCCCCTTGTTCAGTTTCGCAGATAGAAGATTCATTCTTACCATAGATCTTAGCAACCTCAGCATACAATTTTTTTCCTCTTTCAATTTGTTTTTCTTTCCTTATTAAGTCAAAACTTTTACCTTTTCATTTTAAAAAGCACTTGACAGTTTCTCTTTCACATATCTGAATTGCTACCATCACTCCTCTTGTGCCATTAATAAGGGTTACCTGAATACAAGCACTGTGATACAAGTCAGTGGATCTGATAACTGAGATGCTTACTGCGTGACTAACAGGTGGGATGTACTGCACAAAGGCATGACTCACACCCTGGGTGGACAGGGCAGAACAGCCCAAGGTTTCATTAGACTACTCAGAACAGGCTATAATCTAAAACTTATGAGCTGCTTATTTCTGGAATTTTCCACTTACTATTTTTGGACCACAGTTGACTGTAGGTAACTGCAACCATGGAAAGTGAAACGGCAGATAAGAGGGTACTACTGAATGGTCCTTGGAGAGGAAACGGCAACCCACTCCAGCTTCCTTGCCTGGAAAATCCCATGGACAGAGGAGACTGGTGGGCTGCAGTTCATGGGGTCACAGAGTCGAGCGACTAACACAGCACTCACACTGTATGGTCTTGGATCTCACTCCATTAGCCTGGGAACAGTAGCAGATAAAACTCACACTAAGACCAAATAACCAGAAATATCAGTAACATGCTCTGGGAAATAATCAGATGATGAGTATACCATTTTAATTTACCCTTAAAAGAGTCAATCTGACATCATTAAGAGTGACATTTAAATGCTAATGGAAAAAAAAAGGATTGCTCCTGAGTCTCTAGACAAGTATTTGCATGTTAATTAATTCTGAGAATAAGAAGACTGGCTTCCAATATGAAGCGTCAAGAGAATGCAGAATTCCTTTGCAGAGGAAGATAAAAGGCTGTGGCAGAGACATAATTAAATTACCTGGTTTCAAGAGTTTTTAAAAGAAATAAGCTATCCTTTGCAATGCAAATTTATACTGCCTCTTCTGTGAAGAGTGCATTTTAATGAAAAGACCAAAATACAGATTTCCAACACCAATGCCCTTTTAATGCAATGCCCTTATCAGAGATGAAAATGGCTTTTACCAGAAAGGTGGCTAATGAGCTCACAAAGGTGTCAATATTGGAGACAGAAGCACAGTTCCCTGGGAGCCAGCACACCACAAACATGTTCTGCATGGTTGCAAAGAACACCAGCTTGAATTTTTGAACAGCAAACTATTTTTTTTTTAAGGCCTCCTGCAAAGTAGTACAAACTCCAAAACCACAGACTCAGAAAGATGTTAGGCTAAATAGTTTATAATTAGGTTACCTCAAAAGATGATCATTTTACTAAAGTAAACATTCAACCTGCTACACACTTATGCCACACTTATTAGCATTACAACTTGTACTGTGTAACTTTTACTGCCATTATTTTTTTCACACATGATCTCATCTTAGCCCTGTGAGACTAATATAAATTTGACCACTATAGAGATGAGGAAATAAGGCTCAGGGAGAATATGTGGACTAACCAAGATCACAGAGATACAGAAAGGTGAGGCCAGGTCTAGAACCCAGACTTCCAGTTCTAATTTTAATGTTTCTCCCACTCTATTATATTACCTTACTTCTATTTTATGTAGTTGCTGTTAGTCCCTGCTACGAAGCACATTATTATTATATTACTAAATATGCAAAGGACATAAATATTTGAGAAATAATCACAATTTAAACAGACTAAACAGGGCTCCTTTTTTGGTCCTTTGCAAAGGCCAACTCTAATAGCAGACGTATGCTGCTGCCACTGCTAAGTCACCCCAGTCACGTCCTGTAGTTATTTATCAGACAGATTTGTTGAAAATATACATAACAAAAGGTTTTTATCTGTGATACATAAAGAAATAAAAATACTGATAGAAAATAAGCAGAAGCCATAAAGAGGCTATTCACACACACACACACACACACACACACACACACAACTACAAATGACCAACTGAAAACTTGCTCAATCTCACTAGTAATAAAAGTGCAAACTGAAAAGAACAATGGTATTTTTCCTATCAAACTGAAAATTACTAAAAATCACTAATTCTCTAGGATTCAAGAGTGTAATCTGTCATAACTGTGGGTGAGAAGTTTAACGATACAGTTCGCAGGGGAAGAAAACTGTACATGCTAGCTGACCTCATACTTTAAGTTTCAGGAGTTAATTCCAAGGAAACAGAAAAGGACTAAAAAATGTACACAAGGAAATGTTCATGACCATAGTGTTTCTAACAATGACTAAAATAAAAAAGAACGTAAATTCATAACATAAGGGTATTAATTAAATACTAACAGTTTAGACTGCATATCTAGTGCCCCAACTTTTAAGACTCATAATCAAGAGACAAGCTCCCAAGCACCTAGCTCTAAAAGCCAATAGGACTGTATCCACAGGACCACAAGACTAGAGCAAAGAAGCAGTTCTTAGGCAGGTGAGCACTTGCCAAGACTACTCCTCAGAGGCCCGGTGCAAAGGGAATGGGCAAAAACGCCCATCTCCCAGTCTTCACCTAGAAGATGTTTAAGTGCAACTTAAGTTACTGTTTGAGGATCCGAATTCCAATTTAGCATGCATCTAGAGGCTGGCTATAATCCACACCTGAGCCTGGGGGAGCTGATGGGCACTTACTCTACTTTCTCCCTCTGACCTGCTCCAGTGATAAAAGCAAGTTACCAGCATCACTCTGGAAGAAGCTTGCACACATTTCTGGTGTCCCAGCTGTTGCAGCTGCCACCTGAGAGATGCACTTCCCGATTGCCTAGCTCTGATATCCACAGCAGGGCTTGCATTCACAAGTCCCACAGAACAGTAGCAAACAATCAGCTCTTAAAAGGCATGTGTGAGCACTCACTGTCACTATATCATCAGGGCTCAACAGAGAGGGAACAGGCAAAAATACCCATCTTCTAGTTTTCCCTGGGAAGGTTTGACTGCACACTCTATAAGCTGCTGCTTGAGGATCTAGCTTCTAATTAGCATGCATATAAGAGGTGACTATAATCTTACTACTGGGAGCCACTAAAGACAAAGATGGCAGTTAGATGATCTTTAAGAGACAACAAGGAGCTCAGACAGGGTTGACTGATAAGGTTCAACTCCTACATAAAACCACACTGTCAAGAATGGAAGAAGTAGCCATTTTACCTAATGCACAGACCAACATGGAGAATAAGGCTAATGAAGAAACAGGAGACAATGTTCCAAACAAAAGAACAAGATAAACTTCCGGAAATCAATCTTAATAAAACAGAAATGAGTGATTTACCTCATAGAGAGTTCAAAATATTGATCACTAAGATGTTTACTGAGGTCAGAAGAGCAATGCCTAAACGAAGTGAGAATTTCAACAAAGAGACGGAAAATATTAAAAAGTAATGAACATAAATAATAGAGCTAAGGAATACAATAACTGAGCTGAAAAATTCCGTAATGTAAGTAAGTAAATGTCGCTCAGTCATGTCCAACTCTTTGCAAGCCCATGGACTGCAGCCTACCAGGCTCCTCTGTCCATGGGATTTTCCAGGCAAGAATACTGGAGTGGGTTGCCATTTCCTTCTCCAGGAGATCTTCCCAACCCAGGGATCAAACCCAGATCTCCTGCACTGCAGGCAGACACTTTACCATCTGAGCCACCGGGGAAGTTAAAAAAAAAAAAAAAAGTTTCAGTAGAGGAACTCAACAGCAGACTAGATCAAGTGGAAGAAAGGATCAGCAAAGTTGAGTGTAGGGCAGTGGAATTCATCCTGAAAAGCAAAAAAAAAAAAAAGAGAGAGAGAGAGAATAAAAAAGAATAAGAGCTTAAGGAACTTATGCGACAGCATCAAGCAGATCAATATTTGCATTTAAGCATCCCATAACAGACAAGAGAAAGACAGAGAGAAGGGGGAGAAAGTGTATTCAAAGAAATAATGGCTGAAAAATTCTCTAATCTGAAGATATATATATCCAAATACAGAAAGTCCAAAAAGTACCAAATAAGTTTAATCCATAGAGATCCACACAGTGACATATTGTAATTAAATTGTCAAAATTAAAGACAAAGAGAAAATCTTAAAAGCAGCAAGAGAAAAACAACTTGTTGCATACAGGAGGACTCCCATTAGACTCTCAGTAGATTTTTCAGCAGAAACTTTACAGGCCAGAAAGAAGTGGAATAATATATTCAAAGGGCTAAAAGAAAAAAGCTGCCAACCAAGAATACTCTACCCAGCAATGCTGTTACTCGGAATTTAAGAAGAGATAAAGAGATAAACAAAAGCTGAAGGAGTTCATCATCACTAGTCTTACAAGAAATGCTAACATCAAGCTGAAATAGAAAGATCCTAATCAGTAACAGGAAAACATCAGAAAGAATAAAATCCCCTGATAAAGATGAACACAGACCTAAATTCAGAAATTTTCAGCAGAAACTTTACAGGCCAGAAAGAAGTGGAATAATATATTCAAAGGGCTAAAAGAAAAAAGCTGCCAACCAAGAATACTCTACCCAGCAATGCTGTTACTCGGAATTTAAGAAGAGATAAAGAGATAAACAAAAGCTGAAGGAGTTCATCATCACTAGTCTTACAAGAAATGCTAACATCAAGCTGAAATAGAAAGATCCTAATCAGTAACAGGAAAACATCAGAAAGAATAAAATCCCCTGATAAAGATGAACACAGATCTAAATTCAGAATACTCTAATATATTCTAATGGTGATGGATAAATAACTTATAGTTCTAGCATAAAGGTAAAAAGGTAAAAGTATTAAAAGTAGCTATACCTACAATAATCTGTTAATAGACACATAATATAAAAACATGTAAAGTATGACATGAAAAACATACAATATGGGTAAAGGGGAATGTAAAAGTGTAGAGCTTTTGTATGTATTTGAAGTTAAGTTGCTATCAGCTTAAAATAAACTGTTGTAAATACAAGTCTTGTGGTACCACAAAGCAAAAGCCTATAGGATATATACAAAAAATTAAGATAAAAGAATCTATGTATACCACTATAGAAAATTATCAAATCACAAAAGAAGAAAGTGAGAGAGGAAGAAAAGAACTATCAAAAAGCCAGAAAATAATTAACAAAATGGCAGTAGTAAGTCTATACCTATCAATACTTGAACTGTATTGATAAATGGACTAAATTATCCAATCAAAAGACACAGTGACTGAATGGATTAAAAAGTAAGACTCTACTATATGCTATATATAAGAGACTCACTTTAGCCT
>SJYC01114296.1:0-36775 GCA_006408675.1 Madoqua kirkii | reverse complement strand
GCAGCATCGGATCTTGCTTCTATCACCAGTCATATGCACACCTGAGTATTTTTTTTTTTTTTGCTTTTGCTCCATCCCTTCCTTCTTTCTGGAGTTATTTCTCTATTGATCTCCAGTAGCATGTGGGCACCTACTGACCTGGGAGTTCCTTTTTTAGTTTCCTATCATTTTGCCTTTTCATACTGTTCATGGGATTCTCAAGGCAAGAATACTGAAATGGTTGCCATTCACTTCTTCAGTGGACCACATTCTGTCAGACCTCTCCACCATGACCCGCCCATCTTGGGTTTCCCCATGGGCATGGCTTAGTTTCATTGAGTTAAACAAGGTTGTGGTCCTAGTGTGATTAGACTGACTAGTTTTCTGTGAGTGTGATTTCAGTGTGCCTGCCTTCTGATGCCCTCTTGCAACACCTCTCATCTTACTTGGGTTTTTCTTACCTTGGGCATGGATATCTCTTCATGGCTGCTCCAGCAAAGCACAGCCACTGCTTCTTACCTTGGATGAAGGGTGTCTCCTCGCTGTCTCCCTTCCTGACCTTCAACATGGGATAGCTCCTCTAGGCCCTCCTGTACCCATGCAGCCACTGCTCCATGGACGTGGGTTTGCTTCTCCCAACTGCCGGCCCTGGCCTCGAACACAGGGTAGCTCCTCTCAGCCGTCCCTGTGCCATCACAACCTTGCACTCTCAGCCGCTGCCCCTGACCCCGGACGTAGGTTAACTCCTCTTCATTGCTACCCTTCAGGCATGGGGTCCTCCTGACTTCTGCCCCTGACCTTGGTCATGGGGTAGCTCCTCAGGCCCCGCTTAATGTGCTGGTCACAGCCACCCACGCTTAGTGCACTGGTAACAGTGACACCTCATTGATACTTTCTTATAATTTTGCTTTTTAGGTGTGATGTAACTCTAACCTCCACTTTCCTAACAAATTATCAGCAAAATGTTAATTACTTAATACTGCTACTAGGAAGATTTTGTCAGGATGTAGAAAATGAAAAGGTATATGCCAAGGTTCATTGAAATTGTTTCTATCTTCACCTGGCACCAATACTATCTGGGTTACAAAAGAGTTAATAGCCATCTTTTCACCTTTACAGACAATTAAGGGTACTTTTTAAAGGTCTTTGTATGTTCTATAGCAATGGCATAATTAACAATATGGCCAAGCAAGTGATATAAGGAGTGAGACCGATTGAGTGGAGGGTACATGCCTCCTCTACAGAGGACTGCTTCAACTTAGACCTAACAGATGGCTATGGTGCAGTCATGAATATTTACAGAACTTCTGATTCTTTCCATAAAAAAGGCAAAATAAAAAATGACAACCGGTGATCTAAATATTATATGCACTTTAGTAAAATTCAAATCTACCATATTTTTAAAACAAAAAGAAATAAGCTAGCAAACATAAATTATAATCCTAGTGAAACAAAACAATTTATAAGGTGGATCTGCCTCTGGACCACCTGTTTAGACTTCTGCCAATATTCCCATTCTTTCACATGCAACAAGTTAAAATTGAGAAGCACTGGTATATATAAAGCCTAAACACCTCGGACTAATGTTTTTGAAAGTAATTGTATGACCTTGGGAGAGTAACTCCTTTCTATACTTTAATTTACTCAAGTGGAAATTCAGAAAAATCATTCTCCTTACTTCATTGGATTTTGGTAATGATTAAATAAATGTATTGTTTTCTTCATTCACTTCTCCTACATCTTCCAAAATCATTCAAAGCCTATATTTGCATTTAGTTAGTCTCTAACCAATAGAGTCATCACACACCAATAATGGTGTTGCTCAAGGAGGAAAGGTCTTTTTAAGCTGTATCCCTAGCCCTAATCAATAACCAAGGTGGTTTTTTTTTTTTTAATCCCCTGTTAATTTTTTTATTATAGTTGTTTTACAATACTGTGTTATTTTCTGCTGTACAGCAAAGTGAATCAGGCCTATGTACTCATATACTGCATCTTTTCTTTTCTTTTAAATTTATATTTTTATTGAAGGACAATTGTTTTACACAATTTTGCTGTTTTCTGTCAAAGCTCAACATGAATCAGCCGTAGATATACATATATCATTCGCCTTTTGAACCTCTCTCCCATCTCCTGCCCTACCCCACCCCACAAGATTGACACAGAGCATCTGTTTCAGTTTCCTGAGCCATATAGCAAATTCTGGTTTGCTATCATTTAAGATACGGTAATGTAAGTTCCCATGTTACTCTTTCTATACATCTCACCCTCTCCTTCTCTCTCCCTATGTCCATAAGTCTATTCTCTATGTCTGTTTCTCCATTCAGTTTAGTTCAGTCACTCAGTCATATCTGACTCTTTGTGACCCCATGAGTTGCAGTACTTTAGGCCTCCCTGTCCACCACCAGCTCCCAGAGTTCACTCAAACTCACCATTCATCGACTCGGTGATGCCATCCAGGCATCTCATCCTCTGTTGTCCCCTTTTCCTCCTGCACCCAATCCCTCTCAGCATCAGAGTATCTCATCCAAGAGCACGCTCACGTCTCAATTATTAATTCTTTTATAAATAACTTGATCTTCATCACAGCCGCATATTTTTTATGATAACTGTTATATTATTTAGATGTCAACGGCTTTGTGTTAATTGCAGCTGACAGCAGGAGCTGTCAGCGGCAGAGAGCGTTGGACTCTCTTGTCTAGGTTCAAGGTGAGAACGGCCTTGGAAATCTTTTCTCCTCCTGCCCAGCCCCTGTTCTTTGCCCTCAGTACCCACTTCTGGGCGGGCCAGCCGTGGACAGTCAGCTGGCACCGGGCAGCGAGGAGGAGTGTCTTGCAGGGCTTGGCCTCGTTCTGCTGGGCAGTGGGGCTGCACGGGGCTGCTGGATCTTTACCTTCAGGTTTGTAGGAAATGGGTGCCCTCTTGCTACGAGGACACGGCCTGTGGGTGGGGGGAATCTCCCTCTCACCTGCCGTCCTCGTGGGTGGGCTGAAACTGGTCCCAGCCCACCCCCTCGTCCCCACGCCGTCCTCTCCATCACCAGAAGAATCTGTGAGCTCCGCCGTCCTGGGTGCCAGCCACCAGCCACATGTGCCTCCTTAAATTGAAATTAATTCATTTTAAATTAAATTCAGAAGGGGGCGGTTGACACGCGAGGCCTGCATCCTGGCTCCATCCTTCCTTCGCGTGTCCGCTCTGACCCCTCTGCTCTCCCTGGTCATTTCCTCTAGTATAAGCCGCGGCCCAGTGTAGAGACCAGCTCGGCTGTCGTAAGAGCGACCACACTGGGTGGCGGAAACACAGAAACTCGCTGTCTCCCGGTTCTGAGGCTGGAAATCCAAGATCGCGTTGTCGGCAGGGCTGGAGCCCCTCAGGCCACTCCTCTTGGTGTGCAGACGACCGTCTCCTCCCTGCATCCTCAGCCCCGAGCATCTCCTCTAACAAGGACGCCGGTCGGACTGGGTTAGTGCCGCCCTCATGAGCTGGCTTCCCTTAATTCCCGCGTCCACACACCGTCCCCCTCTGAGATCCTGGGATCAGGGCTTCAGCACAGGAATTTCGCTGGACCTGGGTGATCCTTGTGGGGAGGTGGTTCAGCCCTCAGCAGTCACATGGCACCAGTTACAGGGCAGTGGGCCCACGGAGGTAAGTGACCAGAGGAGGTAGGTTTGTCTCCAAAGCGGGTGCTGTTTCCAGTGAGCTCCCTGCCTCCCTAAACCAGAAGCCCCAGAAAGTCACTGTGTGGCCCTGGGCCTGTTTGCTCACCTGTAAAGTGGACACATCATTCGTTTTGTTCTGGGGAGTAAATGAATGATTCACTGATTCACTCGAGGAGGTTCTGTTGAAGGGTGAGTGACTGGCTTAGGTGTCTGTCCTTCCCGTCGGCTCCTTCCCTCCCTCATTAGTTCTGTAAATAGAGTCCTTGTGATGTACGTAACCATCCTGGCTGCAGGTACCACAGGGGAGGTGGGGAGAAGGCAGGATGGTCAGGGGTTCTGCCCTCCAGGGATTCAGGGCTGAACCAAAGAGACAAGTGGGTACTTAGTGACTAGGAGGGTGGAGGTTAGTGCCCAGCAATCAGTTTTCACAGAAGCCAGGACACAAACAGGTTAGGGGCTTCCCAGAGGACTCCCCTTTATGCAGAATCCAGGCCTCCCTCTGCCCACGACGTGCTGAATGTCACTGGCCGTCACTCTGTGGGCCTGAGATGAGACTCTGAGGGGAGGGTAAACCAGCCACTCTTGGTCCCTGGCTGGTGTGACCCCGGCCCTGGGGCAGCTTCTGGACGCCTGCGGGCCTCCCTGGCCTCCTTCCCTCTGCAGAACCTCCCAGGCCCCCTGCCTTGCCCTCCCAAGTCATTTACATAAATTTGCATACATTGTTTCCGATGAAACCTTGATTGTTTCAGGAGCCAGACAATCTGAATCATAAGTATATTCACCCTTCCAGCCTTTTATTGAAGAATTCCATAAATATCCCACCTGTTAGCTCCCAGCTAGCTTTGTCCTGCCTCCCTTCCTACTTTTAATTTCTCATTATCATGCCTCCAATGAAGGTGGGGGCTTCTATTTTTATTTCTCATTTCTTGCTTAGCAGCTTCCCTTCTAGGTGAATTCTGGCTTCCTGCCGGGCTTTGACGGCCCCTGGAAAAGAAGGGGACTGGCTGGTGACATCTCGATGCCCCCTCTGATGGCAGATGTCTCGCCTGGGCAGCTGGCAGGCCTGTCCCGAGCCCTCCTTGACAGCAGGGATGGAGGGACCGCGTGAGTCAGCCACCTGCTTACTGGGTCCAACAGGCCTCTGGTCTGGTGCTGCCATTGGTGAGAAAACTGAGGCTTGAAGCCCACCCTCCTGGAACCCCAGGCTCTGGCTGCAGAGCTGTGGCCACCTCCCTGCACCATGAGCTCCAGGGAACGGAAAACAGGGGTGCTCACCTCAGCTAGGAGGGGCTGCTCCAGGTGCTGGATGGGGGCTGGGCCAGGTGAGAAGGTTCACAGGATGTGCCCACAGGGGCCACGGCCTCCAGAGAGTGTTGGGGGAGAGGCTGCCTACGTGGCTCCCCAACTGCACCACCCTCAGAGGCTCCCTACTGCCAGCAAAACCATGAGCTCCAGGGAACGGAAAACAGGGGTGCTCACCTCAGCTAGGAGGGGCTGCTCCAGGTGCTGGATGGGGGCTGGGCCAGGTGAGAAGGTTCACAGGATGTGCCCACAGGGGCCACGGCCTCCAGAGAGTGTTGGGGGAGAGGCTGCCTACGTGGCTCCCCAACTGCACCACCCTCAGAGGCTCCCTACTGCCAGCAAAGCCTCTCCTCCCCACTCAGCGCCCAAGGCCTTCCCCCTGGGCTCCTCTCTGCCCCGTGGGGCCCTCGATGTGGACACTGAGCGGAGCTGGCCCCTGCAGAGTCCCACAGGGAGCTGACATTCTGGCATCTTCAATTCTCTCTCCGACCCTATGGTGTGGGTGCTGTTGTCCCCATTGTACAGAGGAGAAAACTGAGGCTCAAAGAGGCACTGGGCTCGGCCAGGGTCACACAGCTAGAGGGTGGCAGGGCTGCAGATGTATCTGAACCTGGAGACTGTGTGCTGGCCACACCCTCACATACATCTGTCAAGACCCTGGTGGCCCCGCGTGACCCAGTGCACAGAGGGTGCTCAGTTCACACTTACTGACACACGCACTTGTGTGATCAGTGCTCACAGGGCTTGTGCCTGAGGGTGGGTGACGGAGCAGAATGGAGCCTGCAGGTCTGGACCCCTCCTGTCTGAAGGGCTGGCCCCACATCCTCGCCTCCCACCCCTGGCTTGAATGGACCTTCCCGCATCTGATCATTCATGAGTTCATGTCCTACAAGCATCTGCTGCACTTTGTGCAGGTCGGGAGGGGAGGTGCTGCGTCCCACAGAGGGCCAAGGCCTGACGCTGCCTGAGTAGGGAACGCAGAGCCAGGCTCGGACAGTGGCAAGGACAGCAGCTTGCCCTGTGGAAAGAGGGGCTTGGGAAGGAGGCCAGGCTGTCCCTTGCTGCCCACTGCTGCTCTGAGGAACCGCCTGGGTGCAGGGTGTGAGAGTTCACTGAACACACCTTTGCATGATTATTGTGTCCCTGGGAGGTGGATGTGGGCTTCGGATGCTGAGATCTGGGGCAGCTCGTTGGCTGACCAGGAGGTCACGTCTTGCTGCAGGCTGCAGGAGGCAGGACTCAGGTGGGCTCCCCTTGGGGGCCCCAGGCTGCTAGGTCTGGAACTTTGGAGCCTTGAAGGAACTCAGGACTGAGGTGTCAGTCTCCTTCCCTGGGTCCTGCAGAGTCTGTCCTTGCCTGCTGACCTTGGACATTCACTCGGATTTTCCTTGTAATTTCTGTGAATATATCTGTGTGGCAGGATGGCCTGATTCATTCTCTGTCTAAAAAAACAACAAAAATTGGTGCTGAAATATACATGACATAGGTCTTCCCTGGTGGCTCAGATGGTAAAGAGTCTGCCTGCAATGCAAGAGAGCTGGGTTCGATCCCTGGGTCGGGAAGATCCCCTGGAGAAGGGAATGGCCACCCACTCCAGTATTCTTGCCTGGAGAATCCTATGGACAGAGGAGCTTGGCGGGCCACAGTCCACGGGGTCGCAAGAGTTGGACACGACTGAGTGACTAACGCTTTCACTTCTCATACATGACACAAACCTTGTATGCTTATCATGTTTAAGCGTGCACTTAACACATTCAAACACTAACACCATGAATATAATATGAGGTGTGCTCACGCTGCCGTGCAGTCCTCGCGACCATCACCACCCTCCTCAGAGCTCTTTGCACCTTTGCAAAGTGAAACTCTGTCCCCCTTTACACTGACTCCCCAGCCCCCTCACCCAGCCCTGCCACCCACCGCCCTACTCTGTCTTTGAATGTGACTGCTCCGGGGATCTCACAGAAGTGGAATTGTGCAGTGTGTGTCCTTTTGTGACTGTCTTATTTCACTTAACATAATGTCCTCCGGGCTTCCCTTGTGGCTCAGCTGGTAAAGAATCTGCCTGCAATATGGGGAACCTGGGTTTGATCCCTGGATTGGGAAGACCCCCTGGAGGAGAGAAAGGCTGCCCACTCCAGTATTCTGGCTTGGAGAATGTCCTCAAGGCTTGTCCATATTCTAACAGGTGTTGGAGCGTCCCTCCCTTTCAAGGCTGAGTAATACTCCATTGTGTTTATCCATCCGTCAGTAGACACACGGCTTGCTTCCATCTTATAATTATCATGTGTGATGCTGCTATGAACGCAAGTGTACACATCTGTCTTCAAAACCCTGTTCTCCCTTCTTTTGGATATTTACTCAGGAGTGGAATTGCTGAATCGCATGGCTATTCTATGTTTAAATTTTTGAGGAACCTCTGTGCTGTTTTCCACAGTGGCCGCCCCCTTTCATGTTCCCACCAAAGAGTGAACAAGGATTCCAATTTCTCCACATCCTCGCCAACATCAGCTGTTTTGTTTTTAGACATTTACTTCATAGTAGCCATTTTGATGGGTGTGAGACAGCCCCTCACTGTGGTGTGATCTGATCTGTGTTGCTGCGCATGTCTCCCTGAACTTATGGCCATTTGTGTATCTTCCTGGGGAACTGTCTGTTCAAACCTCTGCCCAGTCTCTAACTGGTTATTTGTTTTTGGTTGAGTTACAGTGGCTGGTGTTTTGGGTCCACTCTGTGAAGGTCAGCCAGGATGGAATGATGGACACCAGACACATAGTGAGCTTGGGGGTGCTGGTGGAGGCAGTGACTGGGAGCAGGAGGGGCTGACTCGGGCACCATTGTTGATGAAGCTGATGTAGGGGGAGGTGATCGTAGCAGGGCTACAACTGATCAAGATGCACCCCAATTCACAGAGCAGAATTGATTCCACCACCCAATTCCTGGTTTCACAGAAGCTTCAGAGGGGGTGTGAGTGTGGGATTAAGGGCCTTGCAGCTGTCCTCAAGGCAGGGGGACAGGGTGGCGAGCAGGGAGGTAGAGAGAGAGGAAATATTTGTTGAGCGATGGGCTTAAAGAGCTGATCCCTCTGGCTTGGGAAGAAATTACAATCTATCCTATCAAGTGTTGTTACTGACTGAGGCTGAGACCGAATCTGACATTCATCCGCCTGCACTTGACATTAAAGAACAATCCGGCAACGGGATTTGCATAAGTCTCTGGGGGGAGAGGCAGCTGGGAAAAAACCAAGAAGACTTGGGAGGGGGGGTCTTGGGGGCCCCCCACCATCCTCGCACGACGTCTTCTCCTGCAGGAGTGGCCGAGGTGGCAGCGTCAGGCATCCAGGGAGCCTCTGGAAACGGCACAGGGTGTCCAGGGCTGGGTCGCTGCTGGGTAACGGGAGTCACCTCCGGGTGCTGGAGCCGGGACTGGGCCCCCCGACTGTGTGGCGGGGAGCTGTCCACTCAGCTGGGCATGGAGGCCCAGGACCTGCTCTAGAATGCTCAGTCCAAGGACGGGCAGACCTGTGGGCTCCCTGGGCCCCGCACAGGGTGGCCCAGGGCAGAGGCTGCTGGTGTGATGGTGGGACCAGAGCAGCTGGCACCTGCCCCTTGGACCTCTGCTGCCCATCAGCCTGGGCCCTCTTCAGTGGAGCACAGCGCCCTCTGCCCACTCCCTCCCTTGAATTTGCAATTTCCAATCGTGTGGGTCTACCCTTTCCCTCCGTGCCCAGATTGGGGGTGCTGAGGCAGGGCCAGGAGCCTCTTCTGTTCCTGCCTGTCCCCCAGTATGACAGAGACCCCTGGGGAGGGGGCTGCTCCTCCTGGCCACCTCGGAGGCTCTGCCTCTGCCTCACCATGGGTGACCACCACCTCCACCAGCCAGGCTCCATGGGCTGGGCGACGCCATTACTCTCTCCCCAGAATCGAAAGCTCGCCTGCGCGTTTCCGTGGCAGCTCCAAACACAGCAGTGTGACCACTTTATAAAGCAGGAGGCGCGATGGCTGCGATCGATCAGGGGCCTCTGGGCTGCACTGGGCAGAAGAAAGTCAATTTTCCCCTTCAGTTCAGCTCAGCAAACATTTATTGAGTGCCTACTACAGCCAGGCCTGTGCTGGGTGCAGGGGGCGCTGGGCAGGAATCCAAAGCCTTCCTCGTCGCTCTCCACCCACTGTCTGTCCATCTGTCCATCCGTCCAACCGGGAAGGCTGCATGGAGCTGGCATCCTGCATATTTCATCTCCCCAAATCCTCCCACCTGCCCGCTGGGGCTTGGGGAACTGGGGGGGTCTGCCAAGACCAAGCAGCGAGGAAGAAGTGTCCTGAGCATCAGCCAGCAGGGGCGAGGAAGGCAGTGCTGTTCACTCAGCACCAGGCCCTGCCAGGGGGTCCCCCGGGGCAGGGACGTCTGGCAGGGAGACTGGGACCCAGGGCCCTTGCGTTCTGTGGTCCATGCTGCAGGGAGCCTCTGCCTCTCTGGGCCTTGCTCGTCTCGCTGATAAACACAGTGGCTGATGTTTTGGGCACCGAGGGAGTCAGGCTCTGTGTGGCAGGAAGGCCCACATCTGGGCCACATTTCTGGTGGGGGGACTGGCCACCTCCAGACCACATGGCCAGGAAGGCATGGACAGAGAAGATTTGTGACTGGGCTCACCCATGGATGCTGGGCACACAGCAAGTGTCAATTACACGCTAACAACCATACTGCTCTCTCCCGGGAGCCCTTTCAGCCCGAGAGCAGGACACGGCTCCTCTGTGCCCCTGTCTGCTCATTTGCTAAAGGGCTAATAGGTGGACACTGCCGTTGGTGAAGTTGCCCAGGCCCGCCTCTCTCCCTGACTCAGGGTATGTGCATTCCCAGGAGCCGGAGGAAGAAGACTGGCCGGAAGGACCCTTCCTGGCCTGTGCATTTGGGGCCACTGGGCCGTATCTGCTGCTGCCGCCACCCCCAACGACTCAGAAGCCACAGCCCACTGACCTTGGTGGCCTCTGGTGCACCCATGGACTGCACTCCTCACCCGACATGGGCAGTCTTGAATGGGCCTGTCTCCCCAGGCTGGCCCCTAAATCTAGGCTTCTGGCTGTTGCAGGGCAAGAGGGATGGGAAAGAGACAGATGACCACGGGTCTGAGGTCCCCAGCACTCTGCACACTCCACTTGGGGTGAGAAACAACTAAGACAGTAGGAAGCAGCCTCTCAGCAGCCAGGGTGCAGCTTCCGCCCGGAGGTGGGGGGCCTGGGTCCCCAGGGCAATGAATTCCCTTCAGGTGGCGTCTGGGATGACAGCAGACAGGTTCAGGTTGATTTAAGGTGTCAGCATATTTCAAGCTCAGGAAGCAGTCGCCTTCTCATTGTGCTGTGTCTGAGACCTGAAGACAAAGAAGTCTTCAATCTCTACACATCGCCTCCTTCCTGGGAGAAGGCTCCCCGTGCCATTAACTTCCAGGGTGCTTAGTCCAGGCCTGTTTGCAGGGCGTGGAGATGGCTCATCGGCGCCTTGTGACTGTTCATGCTTTCAGCATCCTGGGAAGCTGGGCAGGGGAGGCTCCTGACCCCTGTGCAGGCTCCTTCCTGGACATCCGTCTGGGGGGTATTGAGTCCTGCCTGATGGTCAGAAAAGAAAGAAAGCTGAGCACCAAAGAACTGATGCTTCTGAACTGTGGTATTGGACAAGATTCTTGAGATTCTCTTGGACTGCAAGGAGATCCAACCAGTCCATCCTAAAGGAGATCAGTCCTGGGTGTTCATTGGAAGGACTAATGTTGAAGCTGAAACTCCGATACTTTGGCCACCTGATATGAAGAGCTGACTCACTGGAAAAGACCTTGATGCTGGGAAAGATGGGGGGCAGGAGGAGAAGGGGACGACAGAGGATGAGATGGCTGGATGGCATCACTGACTCGATGGACATGGGTTTGGGTGGACTCTGGAGGTTGGTGGTGGACAGGGAGGCCTGGCGTGCTGCAGTCCATGGAGTCACAAAGAGTCAGACATGACTGAGCCACTGAACTGACTGACTGACTGGTGGTCAGAGTCAGGCCTGGCTGATCAGAACGGGTCTAGGGTACCCCGGTCGCTCCCCTGAGTGGCATCCAAGACCCTGTGTGGCTCAGTCGCCCTGGTCACCACCCCCCACCTCATTCAGGACACCATCACCTCGGCGCTCAGAGCCTGCCCTCGCCCCAGCCACCCCACCTCCCCATCCACCTGTCACCTCGTGGTGCTCACCAGCCCCGACACGGTAACGCAACTGTGATGTTCAAGTACACCTCCACCACCATCACCTCTCAGCCAGGGGGAACCAGCCTCCTCTGTGGTCCAGGGGAGGCTGGAGGGGATGGGCCAGAAGCTCTAAGACTGGTCACTGGCAAGAAGAGAGGATGGTTTGAGCCCGAGAGTGGGTATGGCTGCAGGAGAGTCACCAGGATGCCTGCCAGGATGCCTGCCAGGACTGTAGGCCCTGAGGGGCTCCTCCCACCCCAGCCAACAACGTGGCTGCATGGGTGAGCCAGCTGCCCTGAACTGGCCGGGCTGGGGAGGCGGCAGCCTGTGCAGGCCCTGTGGCCTCTCCAAGTGCTCAAAGGACCAGGAGCACCCACTGCCCAGCAACCCTGCTAGCAGAGCGGCCCCCTGCAGGGTGACCACGCACGTGACCTGCCTTCCCATGCCCACCTGGGCCGGGCCTCACAGCCCGATTCCCCCTACCTGGCCTGGACTGTGAGCTTCTGGGAGCCGAGCTGTCATTCCCGGTTCCCTGACTGCCGGGGTGGGGGTGGGGGCGGGCTGGGGGTGCTGAGACCACGCTGACCCAGAGATGTGCGCGTCTGCAGGGACTCAGCCCCAGTGGCTCCCTGAGCGGCCCTGCCTGCGGGCTTCCCCCAGGACACTCGGGATCCTGGCCAGACACGCAGGACCCTCACCCAGCAGTCCCTGGAGAACCTGAGGCCTTCAGCTCTCCATTTTTCATCTCCAAATTAATACAGGCGAGTTTGTCAATCTGTAACAGAGGCAGGGAAAATAGGCAGGGAAAATCACCATGGCCCCCCTCCCAGGGGGACTTCCTCTCCTGTTCTTGAGGGCAAACGATGCGTGTGTCGGCGACGTGGGTCCTGACTTACCTCTGTTTGAATCCTCTGATCTCATCAGGAAGGCTGTCTCACACGTCTGAGGCTGTAGCTAGGTATCATCATTTTCACAATGAATGAGTATTCTGCGTCTGGATGTTTCACAAAGCAGCTGAAATGCTGAGGATTACCCAGACGCCCTGCGTGGTTGGTGTGAAGAAAATTGCTCTTGTGTCCAACGCACCCGCACGTGGGTCAACATGAAAAGTTTTGACCGAAACTCTCGCCGCAGGGCTCCTTCTGGGAAAGGACTGAGGGGGAGGAGAGAGGGAGGGAGCCAGGAGGGCCGGCCCATCCCTAAGATTTTATTTCTTAAAGGAGGTGTTTAGGAGGGCCACGGCGGTGGCTTCCTGGTGTTTGGTGTGGTGTAGCTTCTCCAGTCTTGCTGAAAATATTTTATGTGTCATTTTTAGTCACTTCTTTCTGTCCTCTCCCGCTTCCATTCCTGGCTTATACAGTCATTCCCACGCGCGTCTTGGCTTGGAGGTGGGCAGGTTTGCCGCGTTACAGGACTGGCACCGACATGTCCCCTTCTGTGCTCCCTGGGGGTGGCTTGTCACCAGCCAGTGACCACGGGTCTACAGGGACGAACTGTGTGGCGGATTCTGGGAGCAATTCGCACCCAGGACGCGCAGGCAAACTGGAACTTCAGATCAGCAACAGGCAAATTTTCAGAGAAAGAATGTCCCATGCACAGACTCCCTGGTGGTGCAGGGGATTCTTAACCACCTGCCAATGCAGAGGACACGGGTTCAATCCTTGGCCCAGAAAGACTCCGCATGCCATGGGGCAGTGAAGCCCATGGACCGTGACTGCTGAAGCCCGTGCTCCGAGGCCCGGGAGCTGCAACTGCTGAGCTCGTGTGTCTAGAACCCAAGCTCTGCAACAAGAGAAGCCACCGTAATGAGAAGCCCGCACACCACAAGGAGAGTATCCCACTCACCGCAGTTAGCCACATGCCAAAAGGACCCAGTGCAGCAAAGGGAAAATGAGAAAAAGAATGACCCAGGCGATATTTGGGAAGGAAATTGGGAAGTAAATCTTATTTGTTATTTATGCAATAAAGGATTAAATTTGCCCCCCGCCAAAAGATTTGGCCTTTGCCAGCTCCTTGGAGGTGAGCTCTGAGCCCTTGAAAGTCCTGCCTGACGAGAGTATCTCTGTTCCCAGGGGGCCTTGGGCCACAGGAATGCTCTGTGCTGGTGAGACGATTTTGGGGGCCCCTGAGCCACACAGTCTCAGCTCTGCCTCCGGAGGGGCTGGAGTTTGAGGTCAGTCAGGCAGGTGTCCAGTGTACCCAGTCACCAACCCTTGTCAGCAGGGTCTCAGGGGCAGTGCTGGGGCCAGGGTCACTGCTGGGAGAAGCAGGGAAGGACCCAGGAGAGGCAGTGGGACACACGACTGGTCCAGCACCCAAGTCCTCAACTCGGGACAAAGCCCCCTGAATTTCCTGGGCTTGTGAATGTGAGAGGGTCGGAGCCCCAGGCCTGGTGCTGGCCAGGTTGAGCCTCTCCTGTGCAGCCTGGTTTCCACGTAATGCTGACACTGGACACACAGATTCCTTCCAGAAAAGGTTCTCTCGGGAAGGCTTTAATTACAGTCACCAAGAGATTTAATTAAATATAATTGCAAGATTTATTTATTCTTTGTTTTAAAGAAAAACAGTGCCTAGGAAAAAAGCCCCAAACTGCTAGCACAGATATCCATTCTGCCTCTTGGTGTTTGACTTTTGTTGTTGCGAATAAGTACGTGGGAAAATGCTCGAGACAAGAAAGCATATTATTCGTTCACTTGTCCATAATTTCTTAAATCATTGGATGTTTGATGCTCTCTTTTCTCCTCCCCATAACCTGGAAGATGAAAGAGGACAAGATACACCTGGTGTGTCCAGGCAGGGGCAGCACAGCTGGGCAGGGGCAGGGAGAGCCCCTGGGAGGATGCAGTCCTGGGCTGAGGGTCGTGTGTGGTGGGTCCTGGGCTGGTAGGGTGGGGGTGCAGAGGTCTGCTGGCCACACCCTCGGGAGCACGAGCAGTCAGCATCTGAGTGTGTCCACCAGGCCCTTTGCCTCTGAGCCTCTGTCGCCTCCCTGATCGGATCGCGTGGAGACAGGAGGCCGGGGCAGGGGTGTGGCTCCCACATCAGTACCTGCTGCTCCTCTAGGGGAGGCAGGAATCCAGGGGGCCCCCTTGATGTACCAACCTGGAGAAGCAGAAGGAGCCCAGGGTGGAGCTTCTGGGAGGAGGTGACCTTGTGGGGCTGGGAGACCTTGAGGCTGTGTCTTTCTTGTTGCTGGTTTGTGGCTCTGTGCAGAGATAAGGCTCGGCCCCCGCCTTCAGGGTCTCAGCATCCGAGAGAGGCTGCAGGACCTGTCTCGCTGGGAACGGCCCGCGCTTCTCCGACTCCCTCCGCGCCCCGGCCCCTCACCCCCACCCTGGTCTCCCCGGGGCTCCCAGGCTCTGGCGTCTGCCTGTGCCAGGGGACCCCTGCCTAGCACCTGGCATGTGACTTGCGGCGGCCACATCCTCACACCTGTGAAGGTCACAGCGTCTGAAGGAGCTCCTCGGGCTCCTACAGCTGTGAACTGGGAGGTGGTGGCTCGGGCCTTGCCTGTGGGGCCCGTCACAGGGGGCTCCTGCGCACCGGAACCCTGGGTGGGCACAAGCTGGGGTATGGTTCTGCCCTTCTGCAGCCAGGAAGACCCTGCCCTCCGGAGCCTCAGGATGGGCCAGTGTCTGACTGCTTAATAGCATGAACTTAAACCATAACAAAATAAAGAAATAAAGAAAGCAAAGGGAAGACCAGCACATGTGTGCTGCCTGATCCATGAGGGAACAACACCCAGGGAATTATAGCGTCTGCTGCAAACAGGAGCATCCAGGCAGCCAGCTCTGTTGCTCCGCTGCCCCCGATGGCAGAGAGTGTGACGCCGGCGCCTGAAGCCCAGCAGACGCCAGACGAAACAGACCGCCGGGATGGTCCCCAGAGAGCCGCACGGGCAGCTGCCGGCTCTCCTCCCCAGGCCCTTTGTCTCGGGACCACAGCATTCTCCTAAGGGTCACCTTGGGAGCGCCACGAGGCCCAAGACCCGCTTACTCGCTGACGTGAACGGGGCCCATCCCTCGTTCCCATTTGCCAGCAGCAGACACTGAGGCTGGTGGGCAGCAGGGGCAGAGGTGGGGCTGCGTCCTCATTCACTGCTTCCTCGCTTTCCTGCCAAGATAGGTGAACCTCTCCCGAGCCAGCTGCCCCGGACTTCATGGGCCAAGAGTGGCTTCCGTGCTCAGACAGGATTCAGATCCTGACCGTCACCCCCCAGGGCTCCAACCAGTGTGATTTCACAGGCATCGTGAGTGACGGGCCTGGGGCTCTGGCGGGGCAGGAGAGGGACAGCCTGGTCTACTGCACCCGCAGCCCACCAGCGCCCCCTCCCTGGTTCTCCGTTTTCACCTCTGCAGAGAAAATGCCTGCAGACTGTGGAGGGTCCGGAGGGAGCGAGGCCCCAGTGTCGTGGCAGTGAGAGCCCTCTCCTTGAGCTTTGTCTGCATGTCCCGGCGGGGACCCTGGAGGTCACCCCCTTCCTTTGCTGTAAGCCAATCTCAGTTGCTGAGCCCGTGAGCCGCCAGGGCCCACCTTATCCGCTCATCTCTCAGGCCGAGGAGTGACCGCTCACCCTTGCCACGCTCCACCGCGTGTGGCCTCCCCTTGAACCCTCTAGCTCCAGTCCCTTCAGTCGGACCAGAGTCTGACCTTCCCGCAGCTCATCGAGACCTTGACTAGGTTTGTGATTATTGTCTTTGATGTCATCACCAGTTTTCCATCGTGATGATCAAACAGGGCAGCTTGGAGACCCCCAGAGACCCCCAGGGACACTCTTGCCTGAGGCCTTGCCCTCCTTCAAGCTGGGATGGCAGCGGGGGGCCGGGGGGCAGGGCTGGCTCCACCCCGTGCCACCAAGTCGAACTTGTCTGGCCGAGCTCAGGTATATGCAGCCTGCATCCCCCCGCAGGTCCGGGGCTGGGACGCCTGGGGCTGGGCCTTGGGCTGCTGCCACCACCCGCACCCGAGCTCGTTTCAGGGCGCTCCTTGCTTCTTGCTGCGGCTCCTGGATGACAGGGGGAGGCCGCTCGCTGAGAAGGTCTGGATCCCGTCTTGGAGGGGAAAGGGGACCGAGGGCCACACGTGACCCTGGGGGTCTGGCCGTGCTGCCCTGCAGGGGAGTGGGCACCGTGCCCATGAGTTCCCAGGCGTGCAGTTGTGCCAGCTGCCACATGCGGGAGGGGGCCGCACTGGGCCCGGTCTCTGTCCCCAGAGTGCTCCATGTCCCCCTGACCCCAGGAGCTGGAGGCACAGGACCGGGGAGCCAGGGCCAGGGCCCCTCGCCAGCCGCCAGTGCCCGAGAAGCGATTAAACCCGAGGGCCTCTCACCTCTAGGGCCTTAGAGCGCTTTTAAGAGGCGATTAGTCAGAATTATGTAATTTCTGCTTCCTAAGTGCTCTCCCCTCGCCTGGCCCTGACCTCCATGAAATTATTTCCAGGCGCCCGACTCAAAAGAGGGGCCGAGCATCCCAATATTCAGGCACCTCCAGCCTGGCCCTCTGCCCTGGGGGCCAAATGTACCCCAGACACCCAGGAGAGCGGCTGCCCGCCTTAAGGCTGGAGACTGCTTCAGGGAGTCTGCCCACTCCTAGCCCTGTCCCCACTGCTGGCACCTCTTCCTGCCCAGAGTGGTCCAGGCCAGGGAGGCCCACGAGGGAAGAGATCCCGAAGCTCTTGCCAGGAGCCTGCTCAGTCCCTATCTCTGCTGTCCGGAGCCAAGGCCCCCAGCCGTTCCGGGGGGAAGTCGGGCCACTGCGGGTGGGCCGTAGATGCCCCACCCCGCACTGATTCACCGCTGCCCTGTGATGTCCCTGTGGTTTCCCAGGGGCTCACCATGGTCACTCCCGAGTTGGAGCCCCCAAAGGCCGGCCGTCCAGTGCTGGAGCTCAGAACACAGGCACCACGTGGTGTGAATACAGACTAGCCTGAGTCCAGCTGATGTGACCTCAGTTGTAGTGAGTCAGATAGCGGACCAGCTGTGTGGTGTGAGCTGAGCCAGGCTGATGCATGGATGGAGGCAGAGGCTGGCAGCGGGGCGCTGGGCAAGGGGAGACTTACGTCTAAGGGAGAGGCTGACTCCAGGCACGGACCACGGTCACTGTGTCCCTCAGCCTGCGCCTCCGTCACACTGTAGTGGCACCTCTGTCGCTGGGCCCTCTGCTGTAGACGTGGGCCTGCACTGCTTGCTGCATCTGCACTCTGTTAAACACTGCCACTTCCGCTTCACAGATGGGTTGACGGAGGCTTGGGAAGAATGAATCCCACAGCAGACAAGCGGCAGAGCCCAGCTTGAACTCCAGCCTCCACCTCTGAAGCGATGCTCTTCCCCCAGAACCACAGATCCTGTCTCTGTGAGGATCAGTGTGAATTGCCACCTCCTCCAGGCAGCCTGCTCTGACTGCTTCATTGCTTTTCTGAGTCAAGATTTATGTCCTGACTCGAATCCTTCAAGAGGTGACAGAGGTGAGTCTCCCCACATGAGTTGCAAATCCTGGGAGAAGAAGCAGGAGAAAAGTCTGCTGTGCTATTTCCTCCCCAGTCCTGGGTAGGTTGGGGCCCCTGTGAGCAGTCCTGCTCATCGGTTGACTGCGGGCCCAGAGCACTACTGGGCGGGGCCTAGAGCCCAAGGCCCTGCCTTGTCTTTCGGGGCAGCCACAAACCTTGCTAGGGGCAGGCCGGGCTCACCAGATGAATGGATCATGTCTGCAGGGTGGTTTTCATCTGGGCTGCAAATACTGCCTCTTCTGGGGGGATGAGGCAGTCCCACACACAGGCTCTGCAGCCCCCCAGCAGCAGTGTCTCCCACACAGTGTGCACAGTGGGCCTGTGGGGGCCCTCAGGATCCCCACTGAATGTGGGGACTCAGGAGCTCTGGAGTGAAGGGACTGTCCTGGGACCACCCTAG
Organism: Madoqua kirkii; assembly: GCA_006408675.1. NCBI lineage: Eukaryota > Metazoa > Chordata > Mammalia > Artiodactyla > Bovidae > Madoqua > Madoqua kirkii. The sequence goes on along the minus strand of SJYC01114296.1, from coordinate 18,719 downwards.
ACTCTGGGGTAGGGGCCAAGGCTCGGACCTGCCGGGCGTGTGTCCTGGGCTGAGCCTCTCCTGTTCTCTGCGTGGAATCGGAGAGAGGTGCCCCCATGAGGGGCCCAGGTGCCCAGGCACCCCTGTCTGGCGGCATATCGTCCCCTCTCTCCTCGTGGGGGCTGCAAGGGTGCTCCCCACTGTCCTCTGCCTGCCTGTGTGTCTCAGTAAACACTGTTTGGATCCAAAGCAAATTGGCTTTAATTAACCAGCCGCCAGATTACAGCTTGGAAGAGCCAGTGGAAAGGACAGTTCTTCCCAAGGGAGGGGAGTGGGGGCTTAATTAGTGTGGCAGCCAGGCCGGCCCCTCCACCAGACGCCCTGTCTGCTTCCTCCCCCACGGTCTTTTGCTATGAGCGCTTGCCCAAGATGAAGACCCGTCTTGGCAAACTGTTCCGCTTGACGCTGAGCAGGCTGTCGGGGGAGTGGTGCTTGGGGACACTCAAGTGGATGGGAGAGGGCCCGCTCACTGCCGGCCATGTTTCTGGGACCGAGAGGGACAGAACAGTGTCTCCACCACGGCAAAGGCCAACGACATCTCTTGGTGGTTGTCATGAGTACCGTCAATCCTGGGGGCATCTCCAGAGCTGCTGTCACCCCCACCGTCACCATGGTTACTGTCACCAGCAGGTCCACTACTGTGGGTACCGCAACCTCCGCTGTCGCCACGGTGACCACCACCCCACCCTTGGGCTGGCTATTCCCTATCTGGCCCTTCAGGTCCACTCTCTTCAGGTCCTGTGTCTTGGGAGGCTGACCTTTATGGAATGCGTCAAGGAGCTGCATCCCTTCCTTCTGGTGGGTTCTGCCAACACTGGGGGCTGGGGAGGAGGAGGAGGAGGAAGACTCTAGGAGAAGGAGGAAGGCTGTGGTCCTTGGAGGAGACTCAGTCAGAGCTGCCCCCTACCCTCTGGAGCTGGGGGACACAGGAGATGCAGCCAATATCACATCAGACATACTCATCCTGAGAAAGTATCCCTTGTGTGCTCGAAACTCAAATTTAACCGGGTGTCGTGTGTTTTAGCACCCTCTGTGCATGGGAGGGTGTGAGTAACAGAGTTCCTCGGTCCTAGGGGCCCCTGTTTCTCCAGCAGTCTAGTGCCCAGCGCATCCTGCAGGCTGTGAGTGCAAGCGTCTCCTCCCGCCTCCACCCCACCCCGACAGCATCTGGCAGGATCCAGCACGCCTGCAGTAACCCCAGAGGAGCACCCTAAATATCCCAGCATTGGTGCTTCCTGTTTTCCAGAGCTGGGGACTTGGAGGAGCAAGGTGGGGTGGATGAGGTTGGATCACACTCTTCCCTGGACTCAGCCTCCTGGACTAACCCTTTCAAGCACTTTTGAGAGACCTGAGGCGGGAAAGAGGCCCTGGGGAGACCGTGGTGACAGAGGTGCAGCTTCTAGGTGGGTCCCCCTTCTAGCCTCCAGACCAGGGGGACCGTCCACGGCACGGCTGGGCCCTTTCCTCCAGGAGGCGGGAGGGGTGGACAGAGGCCGGGTGGGTGTGGTTGATGAGGAGCCCAGCTCCTGAGGCTGCAGGGCTGTGATCTGACCCCTGAGGGCCTGGCCAAGTCTCCTTTCTCCTGCGACCACCTCCTGTCCAAGCCCGCCAGGCCCCCAGGAGAGCACCCACCCGTGCGTCCAAACAGCAACACGCACAAAACCAGGAGCAACGATATCTCCTCTGTCGGGCATCACCTCTGTTGTGGAGAGGCCTCCTCAGCAGGGGGCTGGGGCAGCGGAGGACTGATGAGGGAGACTGCTCAAGCCAGGCTGTGATGGGTGTTCACAGCCGCAAAACTATTAGCTCACCCAGTCCTCACACTCTTTACCTGGGAGCTGTCATATATCTATACCCATTTCATAGCCAAGGAAGCTGAGGCAGGGATGGGTGAGGGGCCTCCAAGAAGGTCTCCTGGTGGGTGCGGAGCTGGTTCTCAGGGTTCTCTGTGACATCAGAGTCTGCACTCTCCTGCTTCCTTGGGCCCTGATGGTGACGGGGACCTCACTACCTCTCCAGCCTGTCCCTGTCTGATGCTGCCATCTGGGCCACTGCAGACCCAGACTGCTTCTTCTCTGAGCAAAGAGGGTCAGATCTCCCCTCTCAGGGTTCCTGCCTGGTTCCCAGGGGTCCAGGCTGCCATCTAGGCGTCAGCCCTACAAGGGAGGCCCAGAGGTGGCTGGGGAGCAGAAGGGCAGGGTTTGAGCTGCTGGTGTGACCGGCCCTGCCACTCAGGATGTGACCTCAGGGAGGCCTCCTCTCCCCCTGGAGCCTCAGCCATTTGTCTATAAAATAGAGTGCAGGCGCGGTGGGTCCCAGACAAGATGCTGTCTGTGAACACAGTGGCTAACGTGGGGCTTCTCTGCCCTCCCAGAGGCCAGCTTTTGGGGGACAGAGGGGCAGGTTGAAGCCTCTGGCCCAGAGGTCAGCTCTGGACAGGGAGTCCCACAGACACAGGCCCGGGCTGCCTCCCTCCTTCCACTCCTTCCTGAAGTGCCCACGCCGGTGGTGAGCTTTTCTCTCTGTTACTTCCTTAAGGAGCGGCTTATTATGAGTCTGAGCACCCAGTGATAGCGGTGCTTTGGCTTGTTTTATGCTGGCCCGCATAATGCATAAACATTTTAAATCTTCTTGGCTATGCATGAGTGTGTCCTAGAGAAGGAAAGAATAAACACGACTGGGGGCTGAGCTGCCCGTTTCATGCTGCAACATAGAATTTAAAATCCCTTTCACGGCTGGCAGCTGTCCCTCCTCCTGTGTTTCCCCTGGTTGAGGGTGGGCAGGCTGGGCCTGGGCATGCATGGCAAGCCTGCAGAGACCCTGGGGTCCTTCCTGCCTGGAGCCGGGCCCCTGGACACGGCCTCTCCACCTGTTCACGTTTGCTTTCTCTCTCCATGTTCCGTTCTCCAGTGTGAGGGACAGAAACAGCCGGAGTTCCTAGCAGGACACTTCTTAAACATTTTATGGGTGTGATGGGCACACAGATTGGCCAGGTGGCCACTTGCCTGCTTTGCTCTGGGGTGAGCCACACACACTTGTGGGCACAGGCCCGCCTGCCTCCCCATGGGCAGGGCATGCGCCCGTCCAGGTTGGCTCATAGTTTTGATTCGTGGCTCAGGCCTGGGGAACCGTACACTCCTACCCCAGGCTCTGCCCAGACAGCTGAATCAGACTCTCCAGGGCAGGCCCGTGTCTGCGCTGTTAAGAAGTGCCCAGGAGATGCTCGTGTGAGCTAGAGTGGAGGATCCTGACCCAGGTGGGCTTGGGAGGGTCTGGCAAGGAGGACAAGCGAGAATCAGGGATCAGTGAGGACAAGGACCCTCCAGCTTCACAGACCCGAACTCCCTGGGACCCTCAGAAGGTGGCTGACAGGCCATCCTGCTACACCGGCAGTGAGAGGCGGTCCATAGCTCGGTGCCAAGCTGGGCTTCTGGCCTTTGATCAGAATGCTCATTCTGAAAGGTGAGGACAAAAGGGGCCCAGGCCGCCTGCCCGCACCCCCGGCTCCAGCAGCCAGAGGGTGGCTGCACTCCCTGGACCTCAGGCATCCTCCTGTGCCCAGGGGTGTTAGGCAGTGGTGGCAGCAGCAACTCCTGATCGGCCCACCTCCCGGCTGCCCCTTTGCTGCCGAGGGGTCAGAGCAGAGCCAGGCAGGTGAGGGGCACGGGGCGTGGACAGCTGCCACTCAGCTAGGGCAGCGGAGGCCCCCACTGGGGACTCTGAGGGCAGGGGGCAGGGGTGCCTGGTGCTGGGCTGTGTTGAAAGGACACTACCAGCCTGATTCTGCAGCTCAGATCCACCTGGGACCTGATTTGCCCCTGCCTGTGTCCTTCCCGTGTTGGGGCCTGAGTGGGTTGAATGGTGTCCCCTCAAATTCACATGTACTCAGAACCTTGGGTTGCAAACTTACTCGGAATAGAGCCTTTGCAGAGGTGATTACAGGCTTCCTTGTGGCTCAGATGGTAAGACTGGCTGCAATGCAGGAGACTCAGTTTCAGTCCCTGGGTCAGGAAGACCCCCTAGAGAGGGGAATGGCAACCCACTCCAGTATTCTGGAGAATCCCATGGGCAGAGGAGCCTGGGAGGCTACAGTCCACGGGGTCACAGATGAAACTAAAGTGAAGCTCCCAAGGTGAGGCCAGTCTGGATTAGGGTGACCCATAGAAACAAAAGCACAGACACTGAGGACAGCGTCCTGGGCACACATCATACTGGCTGTTCCCCGACGGAGGAGCAGGGAAGAATGTCTGCTGTGGGTGGGGGCTGTGGGCCAGGCCAGACCCGAGCCTGGATTTCGGGGGACGAGCCCACAGCCCCACTGCAGGCCACCTTCCATGAGGCGGGATGCAGAGGAGGACAGGGCCCTTTGCAGCCCTGGGAAGAGCTCGATGGGGCATGTGGCCCATTATGGGAGCCAAGGGACACGGGGCCAGGCCAGGAGGGCTTCACAGCGAAGGTGATACCAGGGCTGAGCCCTAGGCTTGGTGGGAGTGGCCAGCAGAAGCAGGGTGGGCTCTGGTCAGAGGGTCAGCGGGGCAGACCTCCAGGTGACTGGCCCTAGGCTAGCAGAGGAGCCCAGTCCTGCGGCTATAGAGGCCGGCAGCAGGAAAAGCAAGGCCCCAGAGGTGTGGCTGGGCCTGGAGGGTACCTTCCTCCAGGAGGCAGGGCGCAGGGTCAAGAGTTGGAGCGGGAGGCCCTGCGCACTGGACCATGGAGGGAGCAGGGGAGGGGCTGGGGCTCCACCAGGATGACAGGGGCCTCTGAGGTGCTGGGAGAGTGTGCAGCCCCAGTCTGTGTGTGTGTGCGCGTGCCCATATTTCCCGAGGGAATACGCGGCCCCAGTGTTTATGGGTGTGGGTGCATTTCTACCCCTGATGGTGAGAATTCCGTGGTCCATGCCTCTTACGAGGCTTGGTGACCAGATGTCGTTCATCACACAGTCATCGGTTTAAGCCAGGTTCACTGTGCCTTGGGCCCTCTGAGCTGGGTCTGCATCTGCTAGAGTGGCAGGGCCCCACCATCCGGCCCCTGCTGGCCCCTCCCAGTTCCGGTGAATTCCATGAGTCTTGCTTGGAGCCCTGGGATCAGCCTCCGTCCCTGTGCGAGCAGGGCCCCCAGAAGGCCTAATAGTGGAGCTGGGCGGGGTGGTCTGGGCCGTCCGGACAGCACCCAGCAACGCGGGCCTCCTTCCAGCTCTTACAGCTGCTCGGCCTTGGGGCTCCCGTGCCTCTCTTTTCCCTGACTGAATGCTGTTGGCTCAGCCACAGCGAGGTGGGCTTGAATGCTGCTGTCCTTGCCCGCTGCTGTCCTTGCCCCACCTGTCTGGCGGTCACTGTACAGCCCCTGTATTATAAGGCAGGGCCCGGAGGAAGACGGTGGTCTGTGACATGCAGGGCAGGCTGTACCTAGTCAGCAAAGACGTGCTGGGTCACATGGTCGAGTGAGTCCTGGTGCCAGAACTTGAAGACATTGTGTGCAGACACGTGGCCGCCCCCGCCCCCCAAGGCCCTCCACTGCCCTGTCCCCAGGCTGGTGAGGCACTGGGGTGCCCTGCAGGCACCACCCATCCCAGGTGGACACGTCAGCCCCTGAGACAGAGCCCCTCCTGCACAGCAGGGCTCCTGTCAGACACAGGAGTGTGACTTGGCCCTGTGCTCCCAGCACTCCGGGAGGAGGGCCCCAGGGGAGGACAGCACCTCTGTCCAAGCTCTGGGACCGTCAAGACGTCTCCACCAGCGGCCAGCAGCTGAATGGGGTCAGGGGTTGTGTCTCCCCCATTCTTCAAACCCCAAGGGTCAATCCAAGCCTGAGTCTCACCAAACCTGCCCTGGGCCCCAGCTCAGGTTCCCCCACCCCACCCAGGCGCTCCTCACGCCCCATGTGGCCGTGCCTTCCAGCCTGACTGTGCCCTGGTCCACCGCCGGCCTCTCACAGGGTCAGAACAGAGCTCTTGCACGATGTGGGGGCCCTGTGGGCGTAAGGATGACCCGGAGCCTGTTCCCACTCGGGATGATTTACCAAGCCTTTCTCATCGCCCGTGTGTCACTTTATCTCTGTGCTAAACATCAGCTCAGTCCCACAAGATGGCTCTGATTAGCCCTTGTTTCAGAGGAGAGGGCCAAGGCTTAGTGGGAGGCAGCGTTGGTCGAAGCTGGCTGGCCCTGGCCACCCCTGGTGCCTGTGGCTCCTTGGATGTCCGATGAGTGTCATGCAGCTTTCCAAGCCAGGGGTTGATGACATTCGGCTGTCCCGGCTGCTGCACAAGGAGGTACCCCTCCAGCTGGGAGTGACTTATGTGCCATGTCAACACACCGCCCAGGAGGAAAAGGAAACCCCAGCCACGCCACTAATTACTCTTCTCACATGAGGTAATGATCGTTAATGTGCACTGGATCTCATTAATTAACTCCCTGACTTTAATTAACTTCTTGCCTATTTCACCTGACATAATATATTATCACAAATGTCAACTTTGCAGAATGTTTGCCTCTTGGCACAAAGTGAGATGCATCACACAGATGTTGTGGTTGGATCCTGTGTAGGACAGAAGTCGTCTGTGCTGCGTGGACATGCCACCAGTGGGACACAAAATGTCTAGATAGAATACAGAGATCCCTAAACACAGATCGAGACTTCATCACCATAATCGGGTTTGTCCCCAGTCACCCCATTGTGGCTCTCTTTGTCCCTCAAACACACTGCTGATGGTAAACACAACAGCAGAGTACCTGAGCAGAGCATGTAATTTGGGGAAAAATTTTAAGTTTCTACCACGGCGGCTTCTGGGTTCCACCAGGACGTGCCAGGCATGGGAAGTGAAGACGGAGGACCACCGACTGAGAGGACTTCCTCTGCTTTAAACTTGTCTGGACGACAGATGCCCTATTGTTACTGGAGCCTGCAGGGAGGGGCAGGGGACGTGGTCAGAACTCAAGGCTTCCTCTGCTCTCACCATGACCACGGCCAGAGCCTTCACCCCTCCAGCTTTTATGAGCTATCACCGTGACCACCATCACACCTTCAGCCCTCAGCTATGCTGAGCCTTCACCATGACCACCGTCACACCTTCACCCCTCAGCTCTGCTGAGCTGTCACCATGACCACCATCACACCTTCACCCCTCCCATTGCTGATCTGTCACCATGACCACCATCACACCTTCACCCCTCAGCTCTGCTGAGCCTTCACCATGACCACCGTCACCACCTTCACCCCTCAGCTTTGCTGATCTGTCACCGTGACCACCATCACACCTTCACCCCTCCAGCTTTGCTGAGCCTTCACCATGACCACCGTCACCACCTTCACCCCTCAGCTTTGCTGATCTGTCACCATGACCACCATCACACCTTCACCCCTCCAGCTTTGCTGAGCCTTCACCATGACCACCGTCACCACCTTCACCCCTCAGCTTTGCTGATCTGTCACCATGACCACCATCACACCTTCACCCCTCCAGCTTTGCTGAGCCTTCACCATGACCACCGTCACCACCTTCACCCCTCAGCTTTGCTGATCTGTCACCATGACCACCATCACACCTTCACCCCTCCAGCTTTGCTGAGCCTTCACCATGACCACCGTCACCACCTTCACCCCTCAGCTTTGCTGATCTGTCACCATGACCACCATCACACCTTCACCCCTCCAGCTTTGCTGAGCCTTCACCATGACCACCGTCACCACCTTCACCCCTCAGCTTTGCTGATCTGTCACCATGACCACCATCACACCTTCACCCCTCCAGCTTTGCTGAGCCTTCACCATGACCACCGTCACCACCTTCACCCCTCAGCTTTGCTGATCTGTCACCATGACCACCATCACACCTTCACCCCTCCAGCTTTGCTGAGCCTTCACCATGACCACCGTCACCACCTTCACCCCTCAGCTTTGCTGATCTGTCACCATGACCACCATCACACCTTCACCCCTCCAGCTTTGCTGAGCCTTCACCATGACCACCGTCACCACCTTCACCCCTCAGCTCTGCTGAGCCTTCACCATGACCACCGCCACTGCCTTCACCCCTCCCATTGCTGAGCTGTCACCATGAGCACCGTCACACCTTCACCCCTCTAGATCTGCTGTCCCGTGCTCATACCTTTGCACCACTGTTCCTAATGCAAAGACCCTCAGCGTCGCCCTCAGGGTGCCATCATCTCAGAACCGCCCCACCTGTGGGCGGCACTGCAGCTTCAGGAAGGCCATGTCCACCCCCACCATCACCATCGTTCTCACCTTCATCCCCGCACTTCTGGACCATGCCCCCAACACACCCCATCTCGGCTGACTTGGGGCCCTTCGTAGGCACTAAGGTTTGTGGAGGGGGAAAGCTCACATCGGTGATGGTGGCCGGAGAATCCCAGAGTCCTGAATTCACTGACAGTGCTCCATCCCCACTGCAGACGCGTTATTGTAGCACATATTATGTGATTGCCGCTCCGGGTTTGCTCATCCCCTCAGGCCCGCCGCCCTGCCAGGACTACAGTTGCCCTCTCTTTTGGCTCCATAGCCACACTGCAGTACCTTGGCCACTCGGAGATGGACTGAGTGTGGGTCCCTGAGGCTGCAGTCTGGGTTTTCTCCACTGTGCATCTCAAATCCCCAACACAGGGTCCAACATAGTCAGACAGAAATGGAGATTACATATGGGCATATGGGTTGGAGCTGGGCCCCATCACATCAGAAACTGTCAACAACATGAATTCTGCAGCCAAGATGGCCATCAGACCCTTGGAGAGCAATGGAGGCTCCTGGCAATGAAGTCCACCTCGTGAGGGTGGGGCGGGGGCAGCGAACTGAGCAAGCCTTGTCCCTGTAGCCTCAATGCCAGTAATCAGTCCGGCTGAGTAGAAGCGTTTGACTTAATTTCATACCTCAGTAGGCATTCAGATGGAACACGGACTATCCGCCAGCCCTTTGTTTAGCTGAGCCCTGGCACTGTCACCCCTTAAATCATCTCTGCAGGGGACTTCTGACTGTTCAGATGCAAATGCACCCCTGACCCCTTCTCTCTGCACTACCTGTGCACACACATGTCACACACACATACGCATTGCATGCTGGCATCACAGTCACACATGTATCATACATACACACACATCCATCGCACACATATGCATATGCAATGCACTTGCACACACACCACACGCCTGCACAGCAGAGCCTCCAAGCCTCAGAACAGCGAGGAGATAGCCTTGGGGGAGAGTTTTGCAGGATGCCAAGGGCCCTGGGAGCCAGAAGACCTGCTCTGCCCTGTGCATTTAGCTAAAGATTCCTTTTCTGGACCTGTTTCTGTATTTTTCCATTTTTATAAAATGCCTGTTAGAAGCTGGTTCAGTGCCAAGAGCACTGTGAGTGGGGCTGGGGGACATCTTCCCTCTTTCTGCAGGTCACCTTGTTCCTCCTGCTTGGCTCCCACCCCGTGGGCCTGGTCAGATGTGGTTGTGAGGTGGGCTGAGGCAGGGCTGGACCAGAGGTGGGCCTGGCGTCAGAAGAGAGGGCATCACGCTCACCAGTAGAGGCGGAGAGTGTGAGTGTGATGGCGACACTGGCCCTTGGGGTCCTTCTGGGTGTGGCAGAGTGGACTGTGGGCATCAGGAGAGCGGAGGTCAAGCCCAGTGCATTCTCAGGGCCCTCTGGTCAGGGGACAAAAGGTTCTTGGAGCCAAGTGACAGGGAAGTGGACTGGCTGTGTCGTCAGAGTGGAATCAGCCTCTCGTCCCAGTTCTTTTCCTGCTGGTGTTTGGAATCATGCCCAGTTTGCCCTGCTCCAAACCAGCGCAGGAGCTAGTTTATCTGATTGTTGCTGCTGGCTTGGCCATCGAATGGGTTTGGCCAGTGGATATTAGCAGATAGACACAGGCTTGGACGCTGGGCTGTCATCTGCTGTGAGAAAGGTGCACCCAGTAGCCACGGGTCCCAGTGGCACAGAGCTGGCTGACCACACACGGGCCAGGAACAGTGCTTCCAGCCTGCCTGCAGCCCCGAGAGCCAGGAAAAGGAGAGGTCCTCCTAAACAACCGGCTAGGAGAGTGGTTTGTTACAAAACATTATCGCAGCAGAAACCTGACCACACACAGGCTTTTATACTCCTGAGAAAATACTTCACCCTCTCTGAGCCCGATTGTCATTGCTCATTAAGGTAACAATATGAGTGTAGCTTCGTTGGGAAGTGTGTTAGTCATTCAGTCGTGTTTGTGATCCCTTCGACTGTAGCCCGCCAGGCTCCTCTGTCCATGGAATTGTCCAGGTAAGAATACTGGAGGGGGTTGGCCATTTCCTTCTCCAGGGGATCTTCCCAACCCAGGGATTGAACCAGGGTCTCCTGCACTGCAGGCAGATTCTTTATCATCTGAGCCACCTGGGAAGCCCAAAATTTCGTGTGATTCTGTCTGAGCCTGACTCTGGAAGCAGCTCAGAACTCCTGGAGCTCTTGGCCAGCTGCTGCTTCTCCAGCCTCCACCTTGGAATTTGCAGAAGGCTCCTCCAGCCTCCATCTTCACCAGGATATGGCCTGGGCAGCCACCCGCGTAGCTGAAGAAACCAGGACCCAGTGGTCTGAGGGGAAGTGTCCACGCAGCTAGGGTGTCACACACCCAGGTCGCCAGCTGCTCTGTGATGGGTTGAGGCAGGTGCCCGTCCCCGGCCATGCTGAGATTCTGTGTTTCTCTCTCCGGCTGCCGTAAGTGAAGAGGTGTGCGGGGCCAGTCAGGTGCACAGAGCACCCACAAGGTGCACTGCCAGAGCAATGCTCTGCAGGCTTGGGGCACCGCGCTTATCCCAGGGGCTCCCGCCTGGCAGGCAGAGCCGCTCCACTGACCCTCCGCTCGGGATGCGGGAGGCCGTGTTCCAGCTGGGAAGAGCTGCCCGTGAGTGTCCATTAAAGAGAGGGCTTACAGAGACGGGACCTGGCAGTGCCCCTCTGCTGTCTCTTCTCCACCAGTACTGCCCGCCCTCGCAGGTCAACTCAATCCAGCCCCAGGGCGATTAAATCAGGGTCCTGTCAGGCTGATGGATGAGCCGAAGGGACTGGGCATTTGAACAGAGTCCAGTGAGGAGGGGCCCGTGCACAGTTGCTAAGCGTGTGACCACCTTGTGGACTGTCATTCCCTTCACGACCTTTGACATCCCCTACCCAGTGGTGGCCATGGCGCTGGAGACACATGAGTCTCTGCCCTTCTGGAGCCAGATGTCTGATGGGGGAGGGGCACAGAAAATCAACAGAGAAGCCCAGCAAGTGGCTGTAGGTAATGGTAACGCCAGAAAACTGGTACCAGAGGGTCGTGATGGCAGCAGAAGTGGATGGCGGGTCAGCTCAGCACACATGGTCACCGAGCGTCCACCTGGTCACCAAGCGTCCACGTGGGTCACTGCAGGCTGGACAGGGCTCACAGAGGAGGCACACTCAGGCTCGTCCAGTGGAGCTTGTGAGTGTGAGGGGGCAGCAACTGGCGGGGTCAGGGGTTGCTGAGACAAGGCGGGCTGGTGGGGAGGGTGTCCTGAGCAAGGCGCCTGCTTGCTCAAGCCCAAGTGGGAGGGAGATGCTGTGTCCACCTGCCTAGGGATGAATGGGATGTGCTTCTGGCAGCCCCCACCACTACATGCTCTGGGCTCAGGATCAGCTCTGGTCTCTGCCATCCACCGTGAAATGGGCAGCATGTGAGTGTGATCTCCTTCGAGGCCCCATTTGTCCCCACAGTCTGACCTGTGGTGGTGAGGCAGGCAGTGGGCACCAGGCCCTGTGGCAGCCTGACACCACCCCCAGGGTCTGCCCCTTGGCAGAAGGTGCCATCCCCACACACCTGAGCACTCAGGCGAAGTGATCCCCCAGAGGCCGAGTCTCCTGAGGAAGGACCAGGGTCGTGATGCCAGCTCTCTCTAAATGCTGGCCAGGTTTGACTGAGATGATGGACACTCAGCCATGGTCCTCAGTGACCAGAGCTCGGGGTGCAGGATGGAGACCACCATGTGAGCAGAGACTTCCAGTGGGAGCAAGGGGGTGCCTTGCCCTTCTGTCAGTGGCCAGGTGGGCGTGTGGAGGGCGGGCCCGGCCTCGTGAGCCCCGTGGGTGGAGGTGTACCAGGCCACAGTTGCACCCTAGGCTTGCCTGTCTTCTGTGGCTTCTCTGGGGCTGCAGCAGTGGAACTGTAAGGAAGGCTTACACAACCGGGAGCATTTCTCCTGCGGACCTTCACAGCAAACATGGAAGAGCCCTGGTCCTGGGAATATGAGCGTGGGGGAGGAGCAGGCTCCAGTCGGGATAGAGGAGGGGCTCATCCACCTGGAGGAGCTGGGGCTGTGATTCCAGGGGTGGGCCAGGGGCCCCAGGGCAGACTCTGTCCCACCCTGTCACACAGACTTGGCTGACATTCTGTCCCCACAAGAGGACACTGGGCAGTGATTGCAGCCCACCCCAACAGGTTCTGGGGCATTGGAGGCCCAGAGATCCCCACACACTGGGAGGGAAGATGCCACAGAGCAGTCAGGGCATGGAAGTTGCTCGTGAGCACTGCATGATTTATGCTGAAATACACATTCCAGAAGAAGAGATAAAGGAGAAGTCCCCTGAAAGAAGAGAAAATGCTCTCAGCTGTCCTCTGACTTGTCCCAGCCACACCCTCCAGCTCACACAAGAGCCAAGTGTTCTGTAGGGCAGAGGCAGGCAGTGCTCTCTACCACAGCTGTCAGAGAAGGAAGCCGGCTCATCTTAATGAGGGGATCAGGGAAGCCTTCCTGGAGGAGGAGGTGTTAAACAGAGTATTGGTGTGGGGCTAGAATGTTGGTAGAGAAAGATGATAGGAGAAAGGGTATCACAGAGAGAAGACACAGTGTGAGGAGCGGCTCTGAAGTAAGAGGGGCAGCAGGACTTTGAAGGATGGTGAGTGATCTGGTTTTATTGTGGGACAGATTGGCTGTAAAACTGCTGTTAAGTGATGAGGTTGGACAGGAAGACCTGGGCCTGGCAGTGGATGACTTCATCAGGCACATGTGTTTGGTTTAATTTGACAGACAAATAGGAAAACAATGTGCTCAGAGAGCAGGAACCACTACTTTTTAACCTTTCTTTATCCTCAGTACTTGGTGCATCAGGGCATATTAGGGGGCTTAATTAGCATTCACTTAGTGGATAGTGGATGGTTAGATGGCTGGATGAATGGATGGATGGGTGGATAGCTAGATGGATGGATGGTGGATGGATGGATGGATGGATGGATGGATGGATGGTGAGTGGATGGGCTGAATGGATGGGTGGATGGATGATGGATGGGTGGATGGATGATGGATGAGTGGATAGCTGGATGGGTGAATGGGTGGATGGATGGATGGTGGATGGATGGATGAACGGTGAGTGGATGGGTTGATGGGTGAATGGATGGGTGGATGAGTGGATGGGTTGATGGCTGGATGGATGATGGATGAGTGGATGGCTGGATGGCTGGCTGGATGGATGGATTATGAGTGGATGGGTGGATGCATGGGTCGATGGGTGGATGATGATGGTGATGAAAGTTGGGAGGCTGGAATGGGAAAATGGGTGGTGGATGATGGAAGATGAATGGACAAATGGTTGGAGGAACAGATGATGAACAGACACAGGCATGGAGGCATGCTGGGGTGAAAGGGTGGGAAGGCAGGCAATGGGTGGGTAGGAGAACAAATAGATGAGGGATGGATGGATTAATGGGTAGATGGATGGGTGGGTGGGTGGATAAGGAATGGGTGATGATGCACAGATGGACAGATTGGCCTGTGATGAGTGACAGATGGATGAATACATTAGTGTGGTTTGGTGGACGGGTGGGTGGATGGATGTACACTGTGGATCCTGCAAATCCTAGAGCCAGCATAGATGAGGAAACGGTGAGTCTGGTGGGGGTGGGCGCTGTCACTTATCAGAGATAACCACGTCTCTTCCCACAAGAGGAGTCAGAGCTCTTCCACTCAGATGCAGGTTTTCACCGCCACAGTGTGAGGCCTAAGTTTCTTCATAATCATGTCCCTTGGTGTTTGAGATTAGTGTCCTAGGTGTATTGTTTTTAAATCATGGAAATGCTGTCAGGAGTTACTTAAGACTTGTGTGTATGTTGAGGAGAGACAGAGATGGAGGGAGGGGGAAGGAGGGAGAGAGGTGGTGTGGGTGATGGGCAGCCCCACGATTTGCCTCCAGACTGTCAGTGGGGAAGGCTTGGCCTGGCAGGCTGGCTCCCAATCTGTGACTCGGGGCTTGGACCTAGTGAGGCATCTGTCTGAACAGGGCTGCCTGCCCACCTGCGAGCTCCCCGCCTCACCTGTGGGTGCTGGGCCTGTCCCTGGCTGTGGCTGTGCCTCCCCTGGGGGCCCTGCCCTGCTTGGTCTCTGGGTGGCTGAGGCGGTCAGCTTCCTCTCCGAGGACCTACTGTGTGACAAGCGAGCTGCAGCCACTGTCCCCGGCATTCAGTGTCTTCTGGGGGCAACCAGACATATCCTGATCCTAAGGTGGTGGGTGCCCATGGAGGGGCCCGTGCTGTGTGGCATCAAGGGAGTGGCACCCCGGGAGCTGGGACAAGTACCCCGGGAGTAGGAGGGAGAGCCGTCCACGTGGGTGCTCACTGTCCCTGGGGAAGGCAGTGGGCATCCCAGGGGACAGAGGCTTCGTACTCACATGAGTTTGAGGCCCAGCTACACCTCTTTGAACCAGGACCACCTCCTTTCTCTGCCTGGACGGCCTTGGCTCCCTGCTCCCCGAGCTGAGCCCAGGGCCTCTCTCCAAGCTGACACACCATCATGCTTGTAAGGCCGGACAGTCAGGGGACTGAGCAAGGACATAAATCACCGAGTCTGCTGCAAGGACCTCGAGGCTACAGGCACATGACGGAGACCTCCCATACCCCGATGGTCTGCTTAAGTGTACTTCTAATTCTTACTGAATTATATACGAAGTTTTCTACAACACTAATGGATGTACTCAATATGTTAATGGGGACCATCCTGATCTGTAATAATATCCAGTGAATTATGAGAAGTGACAGTTTAAATAAACTGTGTTTTCTAATCGTAACAAGCAAGTTCCCACCCTCAGCAGCCCCATGAGTGTCGGACTGCCCCCGCTTTCTGGAAGAGAGACCACAAGGACATGCCCCTTGGCCCCACGCCACTGGCTGTGGAGGACCAGGGCCGGAGGGTGGCACTCGGGGCCACTGATGACCAGGCTCCTCCCCCATGGTGCCCTCCAGCCTCATCCTGTGGGCTTTCCCAGAGCTTGCCCTTCTGCCAAAGGCGTCTGGGAAGCAGGAGGCTAGCTGGCTATGAGCGGTCAGACCCTTCAATGTTTGATTTGCACGGGGCTGCTTGTCACTGTGTTAATTAAAGTTCGATGGTGTTGGCAGCAGCAAGTGTGTGGAGGGAGTGTGTCCAGTCTGGAGTAGCGGCGCGTTGGCCTTTGTGTGTCACTGGAGCTGGCTATGAGCGGTCAGACCCTTCAATGTTTGATTTGCACGGGGCTGCTTGTCACTGTGTTAATTAAAGTTCGATGGTGTTGGCAGCAGCAAGTGTGTGGAGGGAGTGTGTCCAGTCTGGAGTAGCGGCGCGTTGGCCTTTGTGTGTCACTGGCCGACAAAGGTGCGTCTAGTCAAAGCTGTGGTTTTTCCAGTGTTCATATGGATATGAGAGCTGGACCATAAAGCTGAGCGCCAACAAACTGATGCTCAGGGGTGGCAGGTGGACCGTGCCTGTGGGCCATTTGGTGAACAATGCCCGGACCACGGGGTTGAGAAAGGTTCTGAGGCTGCATCTGAGCTGCAGTCCCTTCCTGACCTCCGTCTTCTCCAGTCCCTTCCCAGGAGCCTTTGGAAGGGCCCCTGAGACCAGCAGGCACTTCTGTTTGCAGAAGGACTGGCCCCCAGAGAGAGGAGAGGCAGCCCAGGCCTCCCCACGTGGGCTGGAGGTGACAGGCAGGGAGCTGTCACCTTGGACAGGCCCTGCGTGAGGCGGACGTGCTTCAGTTCAATTTTACCTCGGATCTTCTCTCTGGGTGTCTGGCCCAAGCCCTGAACACACTGCTCACATCTGGAGGTCGACAGAAGGGGGATGAAGCTCTCTCTCTTCCCCCCTCCCTCCCCTCCCCTCGGCCACCCACCTTTCCTCTCTGTCCCCTCTGCAACCCCCCACCTCCAAGAGAGCCCCAGCCTGGCCGTCCAAGGGCTGGATTTGGCCTCAGATGATCTTCCCCCCTCCCTCCCCTCCCCTCGGCCACCCACCTTTCCTCTCTGTCCCCTCTGCAACCCCCCACCTCCAAGAGAGCCCCAGCCTGGCCGTCCAAGGGCTGGATTTGGCCTCAGATGTGGTGTCCCTGTGGACTGCAGTGACTTCACGGATTTGTGTGTGGCTCCCAGAGTATGGATTGAGAAGGTCTGCTTCGCTCTCCAGACTGATGGCAGGGGTCTGGATGCCCGTCCCCCGGTGTGACCTGGAAGGAACAGAGGATGATTCAGTGAAGGGCAGTGGGTACAGGGGGGCAGGCTGCCCAGGACGGCCTCTCCTTGCTGGGGGAGGTCACTGGAGAGGCACTGCCTGTGGAGGCTGTAGACCACCCAGTGGAGGGGCCACGGAGAAGGACCCCTCCCCTCCAGGGTCAGCACGCGGCGGCTGGCCGGTGGTTTCAGGCCTCAGCTGACTTGTGTAGCCCAGAAACATCTGTTGAGGTCGTAACCCCCAGCAGCAGTGAGTGCGACCTTATCTGAAAGTAGTGACTTTGCAGCTGTAATCAACCAGTGGAAGGGGAGGTCCTCCCAGAGTCAAGGAGGACCTAAAGCAAAGACCTGAGAAGATGAAGCTTGGCAGGCAGGCAGGGAGCCAGTGACACATGCAGATGAGGCAGAGACTGGCATGATGCGCTGCCGCCCTCAGAGGGCCGGGGTCAGCCTGCCGCCCCCGGGAGCTGGGCCCCCAGAAGGAGCCCTGATTCTGGACTTTCAGCCTGCAGGCCCTGAGGGAGCAGACCTCTGTTGCTTAGAGCCACCCAGCCTGTGGGAATTTGGTGGCAGTCCCAGGGGCCGGTGCCAGGCCAGCCTTCACTGCCTGTGGTCCTCATCGCAGCTGTCTCTGCCCCTATCCCCTCCCTCTCACACGGGGTGGCGGCACTGGTGCTCCGTGCCCTGGGCTGGGCTCCGGTGATCACTGTGGCAGCTTTGGAGCAAGGGCTGACGGTCCCTGTTCCCTGCTCCATCTAAATGGTAACACAAAGTCTATCCCACTGCCTGACCCTCCAGTTCCCCGTTTGCCCCCGTGGGACCCACTCCCCTGGGCTGGGTTGGGCGTGGTCGGGTGCTGGGCGTGGGCCGCCGTGGGGCGACAGTATCTGTTTGCCACGTCCTCTGTTCACAGGGGAGATATATGCCCAGATGTGACAGAGCAATGTCATCTCGCTGGGCAGCTCTCGGATCCCCAGATAAGCTGTCGATCGGACGGCTCCTTCATCTCTCACTATCTGGCTTTATTTCACTGTAATAGCGGGGAAGATGCAGTTGGTAACGACCCGTGACAGCTGCTGTATTGATATTCCCAGTCTTAGGGAGAGAGACAGGAAAAAAAAATAAACACTTGATAAAAGTATGATTGAAGATTAATAGTTGTCTGGTGACGATTCACAATGAAACAGGCCGTAAAGAGACTACTTGTCTGCAGAGTCCAATTGCTCCCGGCTGCAGAGAAGCTGGCATTCAGAGAGGGTGCTGCTGGGTCGGGGGGACGGGTGCCTCCATGTGGGCCCTTGGGCCAGCCCAGGGGCTCATGGCAGTTTCAGGAACTCTTGGCCAGCGGCTTGGAAGAGTCCCAGCTTGGGGAGGGCAGATGGAAATTGCTTTGGAGCTGTTTATTTATTTATATGCCAGCATGTTTCAGGAAGGATTTAAAGAGGCTTAGAAATTGCTTTGTCTAAGAAGCTCCTAGTAATCCTCAAGGCTCTTCCCCTGCGGTGCAGAGGATCCTGTGGCATCAGAGAGCCAGGTGGGGGAGGCTGGGCCAGGAATGAGACCCAGGCCCTTGTGCTGCCGATAAGGAAGCTGAGGCCCGTTGGACTGCAGGGACCTCGATGCCATGGGTGGAAAAGCCGGGACTGAAAACGACTCACTCACTCATTCATTCATTCTCTCATTGGAATCCTGCATCCTATGTGAAATTTTGTTCATCACAAGAAACCAAGAGACTAGTTACAAACTGGGACAAGTTATCTTGCTGCAAACATAACCAAGGAAAGGTCAGTGTCCTGAATACAGAGACACAGCTTGCACCTCCACCCAGAGGAGAGCCCCTTGGCCAGTGAGGACAGGAAGTGGCCTTGGTCACTGGCCATCAGGGGAGGAAGGTCCAAGTTCTGGAGGATGTGATGGTGCCTGTGAAATTGGTAAAAATTACAAACTGGAGATGAAAATCACCTGGATGGGGGAGCAGGGCAATGGGATAGGAGGACAAAGGGTTAAGTGTGCGTGGCTGCTGTGGCTGTGTTGCTGAGGAGTTTATGAGGGTTTATTGCATTTTACAAATAACAAAGTAAGTGTGTTCATTCCCCATGGCCACCAAACAAATTGGCACAAACTAGACAGCTTAAAACAACAGAAATTCATTCTCTCCCAGCTCCAGAGGCCTGAAAGCAAGGTGTACCAGACACGATGCCCCGAAAGTCTCCAGGGAAAGGCCCTT
>SJYC01114295.1:0-88403 GCA_006408675.1 Madoqua kirkii | reverse complement strand
AAGCTTAAATTCAATCCTTCACTTTTGGCATTTTCCTCATTTATAACTGTGGCACCAAATATTTCTCATAAATAGCATTCAAAATTCTTGGCATTTTTTACTTATAGCCTAATTATCTCACTGTGAGAGATTCTTTGAGAGCAGTGGCCATGGCTATAATATTGATGCTTAAATTCAAACCTAACAAATTGAATGCTTAATGAATACTTGTTGAATGGCAGAATTCTCTCAGACCAGTAGGATTCTAAAGCTAAATTGGTATTTTCATCATAAATCTTAATTCATCAATTATTAGACTAGTACTTGAGTCAATTATTTCCACAGGTTTCTAATTTAGCTTCCCAAGAAAGCTCACAAGTTTATGTATCAGTACATGATTAATATGTAACATATTTACTCTGCATTTTAAAATTCATACATGTTTTGAAAGAGCATAGCAGCATACTAAAGGAATGAGGTAAGAAAGCAGCCCCTGTAGTATGTCAGGGGAGTGTAATCTGTAGACATTTTAAAAGCAATAATAAACTTACTAATTTGATTTTACTTTTCATTATCACCATGTTTATTGATTCTAAACAATGTCAGTAATAAAATGTTCACTCCCACAGATAATGCCTTGGAAAATTACTAAGGAAGAAATCTATAGACATTAATTATTATATAGCTCCTTTGTAGTGTCTTACTTGCATCACATTCCTGAAGGAAAGTGTGAACTTTCCATAAGTAACAAACATTCATAAAGTTAGGAACAGTTTTAATTAGGAGACTATAGCAAGACAAAATATTGAATGAGTAACTAATCAATAAATAACAATTTGTAATGTTATTTTTTCAAATTTACAATGCAAGCAAAAGTACAATTTAAAAAATAGTATATATAAATTGATGACTTGTTAAAATTATTAGAACATATAAATGAAACCCAGTATACCTGAGTCTGAGCATGCTCTGGGAGTTGGTGATGAACAGGGAAGCCTGGAGTGCTGCAGTCCATAGGGTCGCAAAGAGACACGACTGAGCAACTGAAGTGAACTGATACTTCTTTACAGTTTTCTACTTTATCATTTATCTTTAATTATTATTTTCATTCAGTGGTTAGTGGGTGGATGCTTTTTGTAGTTTGAAAAATGTTTTATTAAAAATAACATAAATATCAAAGTACAAATCCTAAACATTACTAATACTATACAACACTAGCTTTAAAAGCCAATGAACTGGGCTATATATATATTTTTTGAGTTATCTTTTTTTATTTACAATTATCTATTTTTTAATTTTTGATTTTGATTTTTTAACACCAAAGACATTTTGTGTTGGGGTATAACCAATTAATAATGTTGTGGTAGTTTCAGGTGAAAAGCAAAGGGACTCAGCCATACATACACATGTATCTATTCTCCCTCAAAGCCCCCTCCCATCCAGGCTGGCACTCTGCTCAGTGTTATGGGCTATTTTTATATCAACTGAATACTTTCCTGTGTATTTTATCAGTTTTAGCTATGATTGTTTTTATTTCTCATACATACGCTCATTGCACTCGACTGATGTGCACCCTCATCAAATGGATCTAATACATTTCTCTATGTATATGTCTGATTCCTCACTTAGTCATAAATACCTCGAGAATATATCTGAATCTCTCTTGGGGACTGACACAGGGCAATGCATATGTTGAATAAATATTTACTGAATTATTGTTGAAAAAAAAGTTTCAATCTCATAGGAAAAGTAGAAAACAGCATAATAAAACTAAATAAAATGAAAATTCCAAAGTCTCTGACTAGAAGAAAACACTATTTTTATGCATGTCAGTATGTATTCATCAGATGTTATATTTATGTGTATGTTATAAAAGGATTCAGAGTATGGACTGTCTCTTATACACATCTAGATGTGTATAAGAGACAGGTTCTGTATTTTTTCCATTTTAATTAGAAACAATTGATTATGCTTCTTGCTCACCCGTCCTCCTTACCCCTAGCTCAGTGCTTTAGATAATGCCTTTCTTTAATGGCTGCCCCAGGGGGTTGCTGAAGAGAACAGTCGCATCTCAACACGCAGTTCCCGTGGCAGCAGGACAGAGAGGAAACTGGCAGGCAGCAATTTATGCATGTCAGTATGTATTCATCAGATGTTATATTTATGTGTATGTTATAAAAGGATTCAGAGTATGGATACTGATTTATAAACTGTGTTTAAATCTTTAACATACTGTTTTTCCATTATTACTCCACAAATTCTGCAAAAGTCACAAGCAACACATATACGTTATTCTATTGTAAACACAAAATTTATGCATTAAATTTATCTTATTAAAATATTATTTGCTATTATAAACAATAATATTCTACAATAATTATATTTTTAAGCAAATTTCTCTAACAATTTTTACTGATTATTTGGTATAAAATTTTATTGGTGACTTTTCATAGTCCACCAGGGGTCCCCAGGGGACGCTCAGCCTGAGACTCTCCCCAGTCCCACATGCAGTGGCGAGGGAGGCAAGCAGGGGCGAGGCCTCTGGAGAAGGACTCGGCCATCAGGTCCAAGGGAAACTAGGACGCGGGTCCTTATCGCCCCGCGGAGCCGGCAGAAGGCTGGCTACCAAGATTCCCCTGCAGCAAGAGGTGCCCTTTGCCTCCCTTCAGGAAGGGACTGGGAGGGACAGCTGGAAGTTTCCTTCTGCAGGACAGATGCTACTTCTCAAGGGCTGGAGTGACAGGAAGGGGTCTGGGAAAACTGCCTCAGGGAAATTCTTTTTCCCACTCTCTAAGCAGAAGGTAACATTTGTTCATTCTGCTCAGGTTAAATTACCATATTAATTATTCAAGAGACTTAATGCGTTCAAACCAGAATCCGTGTACCGGATCCAGGGGGGAAACCAGAAACAAAATCGATGGGTCCAAAGGCCTTGGCAGCTGATGAATAATTAAGTCTCCTCCCCCTTGGAGTGAGACTGGGAAAGAAAGTTTACATGATGTGCAGACAAGATAGATAACAGAGAGATAGACAGATAACAGCAGATGACAGACTGGCAGACAGACAGACAGGCCGATGGCAGGTTGACAGGGGGA
This sequence comes from Madoqua kirkii, assembly GCA_006408675.1. Taxonomy (NCBI): domain Eukaryota; kingdom Metazoa; phylum Chordata; class Mammalia; order Artiodactyla; family Bovidae; genus Madoqua; species Madoqua kirkii. Next base: position 85,329 of record SJYC01114295.1, on the reverse strand, counting down.
GAAGGAGACAGGTTGATAGCTGGATAGAAAAATAAATAGAATTGTAGGCAGATGATGATAGATAGAAGACATAGAGAAAGACAGGGAGGGGAACTGGGACCAAGTCCAGCTGAGTCTCTCTGTCCTGAGACCTGGCCCAGCTGTGTCTTGGGCTTCAGGAGTCACAGAACTAATTGGGCTTAAAAGTGACCGTGATTTCACACGTCTTTCAGTGTGACCCCGAGGGAGGGGCCAGGCCCCTGCGGTACTGGGATGGGTTTCACGCCGTCTATTTATACCTAAATCAATTCTAAGTCGGTTGCAGGACTCTCTAATCGAATCTGTTGTCCTTCATCCACAAGATGAGCTGCCCGGCTGCATGCTCCTGGGGGACCAGGCCCTTCTCCTGGTGGTCGGGCCGCTCACCCAGGCAGCCGGTTTTCTGATCGGCTCTGTCTGGGGTGGGCTTGCCCTCTGTACTTTGCTGATGGCCCAATATTTGTTCATGAGCAATAGCGCAAAGAGCCCAGGCTGGCCAGACTCTGGGGAGACCTGAGGGTGCCCCACTGCACGGGATGTTCATCCCGTCACTAAACTTCTTGGAGGAGCCTGGGAGTCCTCGTGGAAGGTGGGAGTGCTAACACGCTCATGACATGTCCTCGGGTCCAGGAGGAAAGCAGGTGAGACATGCATGGCCTTTGAAGGGTGAATGGAGAGGCTGCTCCATCAGCTCAGAGCTGGACCGGAAACACAGGGCTCACAGAGGCCGGTCCCAGGACCTGCTGGGGACCCTTGGCCCCTTCCTCGTCAGAACCTTCAGAGTGTGTGCCAAGCGCCTAGTTGAGCACCGAGGGGAGAGACACGGCTCCCCAGGACCCCTTGGGCATCATGGGGGAACCCGCCGGTGAGCTGCAGAGTGGGCTGTCCCCAAGAGGGGCCCTCCTGGGTCTCCCCCTACTCCGCTTGTCATCTCTGCTGAGCTGCCCCTGGGGCACTGCCTCGGCGGCTGGAGGCACGGACGTCCGCAGCCCCTGGGATTGATAGGGACGTGGCTGGGGATCCACCGCCCTGGACTCCAAAGTTGCATCCACATGGCCTCCTGACTTCCCTTTTCTAACCCTCCGTGTCTTCATCTTTAACATGGAATAACAAGCATGCTCACCTAGGAGAGCTGTTGGGGGTCAAACGACAAAAGTGCTAGTAAAATCTGCCAGAGCCTTAGCACAACCCTGGCCCAGAGGAGGTGCCTGACAAGTGTTCAGTCACTAGCTCTTCTCTCACAAGTATTAATGAGTAATTTATCTAGGCTCGAGAATGTGCCTATTTGCGTTGTAAGACACCAAACTCATACCTGCTATGCGCTCTCCTGTGACAGCTGGGAGAAAACTAGCCGTGTGATTAGACCACCATCCAGTGTAGGGGGAGCCCGGGCCCCAGACCTGCCCGAGCAGTGGAATCGCAGGATCACAAGGTTTTAGAAGTGGAGGATTTCCTCTCCTCCCGGGAGCAGGAACACAAGCTCTGCATTCCCTCCCTGTGCCTGGTGAGTGGGGAGGAAAGGTCTGGAGAAGGAACCACTTGCCCAGGTGATGACCCGTGGGCACAGGTACTGTGGGCAGAGGCCTTGCTCTTGAAACAGGCTCCATGGGTGGACTCTGGTCCTTGACAGAGTGCCCCAGGCAGGATGTGTGCCCATGGGCAGATGGCCAGTCCAGCAGCAGGCGGCGTCAGGGAGCACTCGAGGACAGAGAAAGCCTGGGCCTGCAGGACGGGAACTGGTGCCACGGCTTGCTGGGAACCATGAGTCAGCAATTGCATTTCTCCGGTTCTGAGTTGCATAAAGCAGCCTTCAGCCATAACTGGAGCCTGCAGAACTCACCCATTATCCGTGGTAATGTTCTGTATTATTTCCATTTTAATTAGAAACAATTGATTATGCTTCTTGCTCACCCGTCCTCCCTGTCTCTTATACACATCTCCACCCCCGGCCTAGAGAAACAGGAGAGTAAATCTAACTGGTGGGATGCTGAGTACAGAGCCTAAAATGTAAGAGTCGAGGCTGCAAACAAGCTTCTGGTCGTCTCCTATCAGCGATGACACAGTTGACAGGCCCTGGAGAAATGCAGAGATGCTGGCGGTCCCATGGGGAGGAAGGGGCACAGGCAAAGACCCAGGCAGTGCATGAGGCTTGACCGAGTCCAGGCGGGGCCACTCATGAACGGCACAGCCTTTGGAAAATTTCCTGGACGCTCTGACCCTTGGTTTCTTTGTCTCTACCTTGGCTGTAATGGTTGAAGAGTGTCCCCCTTCCCGAAACATCCAAGTCCTCACCCCGGGTACCTGCGAGGGTGACCGTATTTGGAAGCAGGTCTCTGCCGATGATGAACTTAAGGTGAGGTCACGGGAGTGGGGCGGCCACCACCTGATATGACTGTGCCATGGTCAGATGAGGGCAATCAGGACACAGACAGGTGTGGGGTGGTGGCCGCTGCAGGCCAGGGGAAGGCCGGAAGGAGGCCTCCCCTCCCAAGGGCGCCAAGGATCATGTCCACGCCAGCGGCTGGGAGGGTGGGCAGGGAAACACTCTCCCCCGGAGCCCTCAGTAGGAGCCCAACTTGCTGACACCCTAATTTCAGACTTCTGGCCTCTGAGTGTGAGAGAATAAATTTCTGTTGTTTCAAGCTGCCCCAGTGGTGATATTTTGTTATGACAGCACCACGAAATCAGTACACAGGCTGCAACCCCAGCCTCCCCGTCGCGCGCAGCTGCTGATTGGGGCTGGGAAGGCCCTAGGCATCCCTGCTGCCTCAGCAGCTGGTCCCACATCCTCCGGGTCTGCCAGGCCATGGTGCTCAGTGGGGTGGTCTTCAGCAGAACAGAGGGGTCTCAACCAGACCCCAGGACCCCTCCCTCCTTAATGCTTCTTACTGGCATTTATCCACCATCATTTAATCACTCAAAAATTTACTCTGGGTCAGAGCTAACTAATACCAAGAGCAGGGAAGAGAAAATGCTCCTGGGCGTGCAGTCTAGTGGGGTCAGGAGACAGAAGCAGGTGACCATTGTATGATGCGCCCAGCGCAGCCCATGAAATAGGCAGGAGGCATCCCAAGAGCGGGAGCAGGGCCGTGGAGGTGAGCTGGACACCGGGGCAGTGTCCTTGGAGGAGGGGAGAGCGTGGCAGGCCGTGGGCACCAGGAAGGAGAGGCCCTGGAGGCCAGCCTGTGACGAGGGTGACAGGACGCCAGGGCTGCCGAAGCTGTGGGTTCCCAGGTGATGCCACGTTACAGGGGGAATTTCTTATGCTCAGTGGGGTGGTCTTCAGCAGAACAGAGGGGTCTCAACCAGACCCCAGGACCCCTCCCTCCTTAATGCTTCTTACTGGCATTTATCCACCATCATTTAATCACTCAAAAATTTACTCTGGGTCAGAGCTAACTAATACCAAGAGCAGGGAAGAGAAAATGCTCCTGGGCGTGCAGTCTAGTGGGGTCAGGAGACAGAAGCAGGTGACCATTGTATGATGCGCCCAGCGCAGCCCATGAAATAGGCAGGAGGCATCCCAAGAGCGGGAGCAGGGCCGTGGAGGTGAGCTGGACACCGGGGCAGTGTCCTTGGAGGAGGGGAGAGCGTGGCAGGCCGTGGGCACCAGGAAGGAGAGGCCCTGGAGGCCAGCCTGTGACGAGGGTGACAGGACGCCAGGGCTGCCGAAGCTGTGGGTTCCCAGGTGATGCCACGTTACAGGGGGAATTTCTTGGAGGGCTTCGTGCCACACGGAGGGCTGGGAATCTATGCCCTGGACGCCACTGGCATTGATAGGGTGGGGGTGGGGTTGGGGGCGGGCTCTGGAAATGCAGATTCTTGCTGCCCCCCTGGAAACCAGTGGTGGGTCCCTGCTGGGACAGACTGGTGCTGCTTGGACCGTGCAAAAGACACAGCATCATGACGCCCCCCCTGGGATCTGAAAGATGTTCCCCAGACCCCACATGGGGCTTTCCATGCCGCTTCCTAACCGGGTTCTCCCGACTTCTTTCCTGGCTCTGAGTTGCGATTTTCATTCTGTCACCATGTCCGGGCACTGCTGTCTCCCTGCCACCTGTGCGACTCAGCCTTCCAAGCCACGGATGGCATGGAGCCCGCAGTGCAGGGTCCACCAGGGGTCCCCAGGGGACGCTCAGCCTGAGACTCTCCCCAGTCCCACATGCAGTGGCGAGGGAGGCAAGCAGGGGCGAGGCCTCTGGAGAAGGACTCGGCCATCAGGTCCAAGGGAAACTAGGACGCGGGTCCTTATCGCCCCGCGGAGCCGGCAGAAGGCTGGCTACCAAGATTCCCCTGCAGCAAGAGGTGCCCTTTGCCTCCCTTCAGGAAGGGACTGGGAGGGACAGCTGGAAGTTTCCTTCTGCAGGACAGATGCTACTTCTCAAGGGCTGGAGTGACAGGAAGGGGTCTGGGAAAACTGCCTCAGGGAAATTCTTTTTCCCACTCTCTAAGCAGAAGGTAACATTTGTTCATTCTGCTCAGGTTAAATTACCATATTAATTATTCAAGAGACTTAATGCGTTCAAACCAGAATCCGTGTACCGGATCCAGGGGGGAAACCAGAAACAAAATCGATGGGTCCAAAGGCCTTGGCAGCTGATGAATAATTAAGTCTCCTCCCCCTTGGAGTGAGACTGGGAAAGAAAGTTTACATGATGTGCAGACAAGATAGATAACAGAGAGATAGACAGATAACAGCAGATGACAGACTGGCAGACAGACAGACAGGCCGATGGCAGGTTGACAGGGGGAGAAGGAGACAGGTTGATAGCTGGATAGAAAAATAAATAGAATTGTAGGCAGATGATGATAGATAGAAGACATAGAGAAAGACAGGGAGGGGAACTGGGACCAAGTCCAGCTGAGTCTCTCTGTCCTGAGACCTGGCCCAGCTGTGTCTTGGGCTTCAGGAGTCACAGAACTAATTGGGCTTAAAAGTGACCGTGATTTCACACGTCTTTCAGTGTGACCCCGAGGGAGGGGCCAGGCCCCTGCGGTACTGGGATGGGTTTCACGCCGTCTATTTATACCTAAATCAATTCTAAGTCGGTTGCAGGACTCTCTAATCGAATCTGTTGTCCTTCATCCACAAGATGAGCTGCCCGGCTGCATGCTCCTGGGGGACCAGGCCCTTCTCCTGGTGGTCGGGCCGCTCACCCAGGCAGCCGGTTTTCTGATCGGCTCTGTCTGGGGTGGGCTTGCCCTCTGTACTTTGCTGATGGCCCAATATTTGTTCATGAGCAATAGCGCAAAGAGCCCAGGCTGGCCAGACTCTGGGGAGACCTGAGGGTGCCCCACTGCACGGGATGTTCATCCCGTCACTAAACTTCTTGGAGGAGCCTGGGAGTCCTCGTGGAAGGTGGGAGTGCTAACACGCTCATGACATGTCCTCGGGTCCAGGAGGAAAGCAGGTGAGACATGCATGGCCTTTGAAGGGTGAATGGAGAGGCTGCTCCATCAGCTCAGAGCTGGACCGGAAACACAGGGCTCACAGAGGCCGGTCCCAGGACCTGCTGGGGACCCTTGGCCCCTTCCTCGTCAGAACCTTCAGAGTGTGTGCCAAGCGCCTAGTTGAGCACCGAGGGGAGAGACACGGCTCCCCAGGACCCCTTGGGCATCATGGGGGAACCCGCCGGTGAGCTGCAGAGTGGGCTGTCCCCAAGAGGGGCCCTCCTGGGTCTCCCCCTACTCCGCTTGTCATCTCTGCTGAGCTGCCCCTGGGGCACTGCCTCGGCGGCTGGAGGCACGGACGTCCGCAGCCCCTGGGATTGATAGGGACGTGGCTGGGGATCCACCGCCCTGGACTCCAAAGTTGCATCCACATGGCCTCCTGACTTCCCTTTTCTAACCCTCCGTGTCTTCATCTTTAACATGGAATAACAAGCATGCTCACCTAGGAGAGCTGTTGGGGGTCAAACGACAAAAGTGCTAGTAAAATCTGCCAGAGCCTTAGCACAACCCTGGCCCAGAGGAGGTGCCTGACAAGTGTTCAGTCACTAGCTCTTCTCTCACAAGTATTAATGAGTAATTTATCTAGGCTCGAGAATGTGCCTATTTGCGTTGTAAGACACCAAACTCATACCTGCTATGCGCTCTCCTGTGACAGCTGGGAGAAAACTAGCCGTGTGATTAGACCACCATCCAGTGTAGGGGGAGCCCGGGCCCCAGACCTGCCCGAGCAGTGGAATCGCAGGATCACAAGGTTTTAGAAGTGGAGGATTTCCTCTCCTCCCGGGAGCAGGAACACAAGCTCTGCATTCCCTCCCTGTGCCTGGTGAGTGGGGAGGAAAGGTCTGGAGAAGGAACCACTTGCCCAGGTGATGACCCGTGGGCACAGGTACTGTGGGCAGAGGCCTTGCTCTTGAAACAGGCTCCATGGGTGGACTCTGGTCCTTGACAGAGTGCCCCAGGCAGGATGTGTGCCCATGGGCAGATGGCCAGTCCAGCAGCAGGCGGCGTCAGGGAGCACTCGAGGACAGAGAAAGCCTGGGCCTGCAGGACGGGAACTGGTGCCACGGCTTGCTGGGAACCATGAGTCAGCAATTGCATTTCTCCGGTTCTGAGGTGCATAAAGCAGCCTTCAGCCATAACTGGAGCCTGCAGAACTCACCCATTATCCGTGGTAATGTTCTGTATTATTTCCATTTTAATTAGAAACAATTGATTATGCTTCTTGCTCACCCGTCCTCCTTACCCCTAGCTCAGTGCTTTAGATAATGCCTTTCTTTAATGGCTGCCCCAGGGGGTTGCTGAAGAGAACAGTCGCATCTCAACACGCAGTTCCCGTGGCAGCAGGACAGAGAGGAAACTGGCAGGCAGCAGAGGGTGCTGGGAGCTTGCTGTGCCCCCTGGGAGGAAGCAGGAGGCAGGGCATGGGGAGTTTACACTGTGTGGTCAAAGATGCCCTGTGGTTCCCCATCTTGTACATCACCAGATTTCTGGTAAATGTCCTATGGGAGACTGCATGAAAAGCACATGTGTATTCTGACCAGTACTTGTCCTGGATGTTCTGACTTCAGGGGACTAGTTCTGTGCAATTTAGAAAAAAAAAAACCCCACTAACCCAATTTTTCCTCTTTTCACCCAGCACCAGCCACACACCACTGGTAAAAGATGCCCTGTAGCACAGACAGCTGCCCATTCACCAGCAACCTGCTTCCTCTCTGGGGCATAATTAGATCATTCCCAGCTGCTTTGGTGCCAGGTATGGCCAGGCTGACAGGTTGACTTCCCTGGTGGCACAGACAGTAAACCATCTGCCTACAACATGGGAAACCCAGGTTCAATCCCTGGGTTAGGAAGATCCCCTGGAGAAGGAAATGGCAACCCACTCCAGTACTCTTGCCTGGAGAATCCCATGGACAGAGGAGCCTGGTGGGCTACAGTCCACGGGGTCACAAGAGTCAGACATGACTAGACGTAGGGAGAGTGACGGTGCAGCTGGCCCAGAGGTGTGGCGCTGGTGAAGGGCCCCCGGAAGACGGGCCCTCCTGCTGAGGTCTAGAGGTGCAGAGGAGGGCCCTGGAGGGCGGGTGGAAGGGCCGCCCAGAGCAGTGAATGTCCTGGAGCCGGGGACACGCTGGGCGGGCTCACAGGCCTGAGGGAGGGCAGCGTGGCGGCAGCCGGGAGGGACAGCAGGGGACCGATGGGACAGGGCGGCTGTGGTGCAGTCCTCCTCTCAGGCCACAGTTTGGCATCCGTGCGGAGTCGGCCCCTTCAGATGAGCATCGGGCTGGTGGGCTGCACACAGCGCGGTGCCCGGCCTGGAGCCGCCCTCTCCTTTCTCCCAGCCGTCTGCTCCTGGGAGGGGCCCAGGGCGTCTGTGACCCCGCTTTTGCCTGAAGCAGTGGCCTGAGGACAGCCGATGACTCCAATAATTGCCTCCTTTCCAGCCGCAGGCAGTGATGAATGGGCCCTGAATCCGCGTGGTTTCAGGAATCGATACTGTAATATCTTTATACTGGCAGAGAGTGAGGTGAGGATGTAGAGCACAGCCTTTGAATCTCCCCTCTGGGCCCGTGGAGGCCACGATCTCTGGGCAGTTGCAGGCGCGTCCGTGAGGGAGGGCGAGCAGACGCGGTGGGCGGGGTGCGAGAGCCGGAGCCCAGGGCCAGCCTGGGCAGGGTCTCTCATCCCGGGCTCTCATCACAGACAATGTGAAGAGCTCTGTGAAGTGCCAAGTGGCCAACACATGCATCCAGTAGTCGTGACGGCCGAGAGCTGAGTCCTGGGGATCACGGAGCGCCAGCCCTGGGGTGCGTTCTGCAGCGTCCACGTCTTCAGATGGTGATGAGACCTCAGACAGCTAACCTGGCCCCACTCTGACAGGTGACATCACTGGCTCCTAAAAGATAAAGTTATAGACTCAAGGCCATGCCTTAAGTTGGGATCAGAATAATTTTCCAGAACGTTTGCTCTGAGCTTCACTTTGCCCACTGAGAGGGTTCAGGAAAGAGCAGCTTTGCTGTGAGTCAGCTCGGAAAGTGTTCTGCCCGTGGGACCAAGGAGCGGAGTATGGGACAGGGGCCCGCAGGTGGGGCTCTGCCCACATCCCATCTGTGTCTTCAAGAGGAAAATCGGAACACCCTCTTGTCATAGCAAACATTCATCCATCTCTGTTCCACTCCCCCCACCCCAGAGCACCTAGGGTGAGAAATTGACTTATTTGCCATTGCACTGAGACTAAAATAAATGACACTATTTCCTGCTCATCTTGTGAGCGATGTTTTCTTCTTTAAAAAAGAAGCATCACTGTCTCCTTCTGTTTGCTCAGCTGTGTGGGTTACTCATTTGTTCAGATAAGTCTTCCAAGAGCAGATGTCCCAAGCTCCTGGCCAATAGAGTGATCAGAGACCAGCACATCCATCTGCTGGTCAGTGACACACCCTTCATCACCCTCTGTGGAGAGAGCTTGGGCTCTGACACAGGGAACTGTGTTGACTGCCCTGCCCTCCACAGAGAAGGAGGTACCCAGCTTGGTCATGAAGACATAGCTCCTGATCTCAGGGCATCTTCCAGTCTGATGGAGGAGGCGGTTCCTGATCTGCTGGACAGATGGAAGGGATAAAGCCCCTGATCCATACCCCTGGACTGATGCTCAGATGGGAGTGATATATCTCCTTGTCTGCTGTTCAGATACAGGACATACTGCCTGCGAAATCTTATGGTCAGATGTCAGATGGGCCTCTCTTACTGCTGCTCAGATGTGGGAGATGTGATTTCTAGTCTTCATGGTTCCCTGGTTGGGGCAGAAAGGCAAGATTCTTTCTTCTGAGAGCCTAGCCTCCCAGTGAAACCATAGCCTCCAGGGGGCTGCACAGTCTTACAGAGGTTGGAGACCCTTTGGTCCCTACCCACCAGGTATCCTACAGTCTGAAGGGGAGGGTCAGGACCTGTCCATGGAGAGGTGTAAAGATGGCATCAAGACAGGTGGATTGCTACTCCAAAGACAACCAGCATCTGCCAGGGCTGAGGAGGTGATTGCCTAGTTTAGTTTTATTGACTCTGGAGGGAGCCAAGAGGCATTTAGCCAACTGTTTGAAAGGGAAAAATCCAGATGTTCTCAGTCACACTCTTGCTGAGCAGCACACGTGGCAGATCCCAGGTGATAGGCTCAGTGTCCTTCCGACTCTGACCCTGGGCTGTGGCTGGGGTCCCAAGGGTGGCTGGGCTGAAAGACTGCCCAGGAGGCACTGTGAAGACTGTGATGCAGACCCCTGGGATTGGGTGGGGGTGAAGTTGAGGGGAGACCCATGTTATGTTTTCAGTAGAACTCAAGCCTTACCTGATGGGCTCTGCTTGAGAGTATTGCAGAACCCCTTAACCAGTCCCTTTAGAATAAGACCCCAGAACACCCATCCCTGGAGAGCTCAGGGCACGGATGCCCCTCTAGGACTGGAGAATGAGCCATGACCTTCGTCCAGTCTCGACGTCCAGGACTCTGACAGGTTTCTGGGTCAGACTCATGAGAACCACTGTAATTCCTGGACAGTCCAGGGCAGGAGAAGGGATGAAAGCTGAAGCTGAAGGCTATCTCCAGGAAAGCGTCTCCGTGAGCTCTCCATGGTGCTGAAACCATCTGCTTTCCCTGGCACTGGGTCTGTGCTACAGCTTCTTTCCTGCCTGGGGCCACTGCGAGCCCTGATCAGAGTGGGTGGCTCTCGACCTGTGGTTGTAGGGCAGCCCTGTGGGACTTCCTGCCCAGAAGTACCTCCTGTTGGCATCCTGAAGCCCCTCATGGGTGTTTGCACACTGGAATGTGAGGTCATTGGGTCAAAGACCCAGGACCATTTTCTCTTCCTTGCACAGAACTCTACACAGTGTCTTGAGTCCTTCAATGCTTGGTCAACAGTTTTGGTGCAGTGGGCGGATATTACATAGTCTACCCGATCCTTGGACCCGTTTCATTATCTAGCTCAGTGAGAGGTGAAAAAGGAGAAACAGCATGTAATAGATAAAAAGAGGACTCACAAAGAATTTTCCATGATCTAGTTTTACTTACAATTCACCTTTCTAATAGACCCTCCAGTCTTTGCCTTTATGATGATCAGAGTCCCCACGGCTTCCTGAGTGTGGTCTGATGTCCACTGAGGACTGGTTGCCAGCCTTCCTCTGAAGGTTAGAGCGTGCCGCCGACAGAAGACAGCAACAAAGCCCAAACGCCCACATCAACGAGGGGCAAGCTTTCAAGAGCCAGCCTCAAGTATCCAGCTTCTCTCTATAGTTTTTGGCCCAAACTCATATTCAATAAACCTGCAGGCTGCCTTCCCCAGTCATCTGATCCAGCATCGATCCCCTCCTCCCGAGTGTCCACGGCATCTCGCTTTCTGGAGCACGTGTCTGAGTGCGCTATTTTCATATTTGTTTTATTCTCTAATTGCCTGCGTATTCATCTTTCTGCGAGATCAATGTCTGATTCATCTCCATACCCTTCATCACCTAGCACAGGAACCTGCTTGACCTTTTAGGAAGCTACTGAATGATGAGCAGCTCCTATAACTCCTGCTCCTAGTAACACTGATAACAAGAGTGCCGTAAGGTGCCGTGTCAAGTCCGTTTTAGCTTTATCGCTTCTGTGCGTGCTCCAGAGAATTCCAAGAGGCCTAACGGAGGTATTCTCAGTTTATACGGAGAGCACAGAGAAGTTAAGGAAGCTGCCTGAGGTCACACAGCCCAGGCAGTTTGTTCCCAGAGCCTGTGCTTCCCGAAAGAAACAAATGGAACCCAAGCACAGTAAGTTGGTTTAGTGAGTGTAGGTGTATGGAGCAGGTAATAAAGTTGGGCCTGTCTTCCTAACAGACTCTCATAGAAACCTGAGGCATTATAGATCTTCTGGTCCAAAAGAACGATTTTATAAATGAGGCTTTGCGCCAATGGGTGAAGAGGAACAACACTGCACTTGGCTACAAGCAGATCAGCCCTGATCAGTGCCTGGACTTCTCCACCTGTCACCAGGGACCTGCAGAGTCACAGCATGTGGGTATCTGGGGAGCTGGAAGACTCCATGCACGTACGATGTCTTGGGTCCCTGTGGTGCTTGTGTTTCTAAAATGAAGTGGTCATACTAGGTAGTGGACCGCATTTGCGGAACGTGGTGGCATTTTTACAATTTTTACAAAAAGGTGTGTTCAGCTGGTGTATTTATTAGGTTATGGATTCCTTTATACATGATGGAGAATCTGAATTTTGAGCGACTTCAACACGTGTAAGTGCAGCAGAAGTGAGCCAAGGAAGCCCAGGGAGCAGGGCATGGGGCACATTCAGGTGCGGCTCTCACTGAGCATGTCCACCCTTCACCGTGGGGGAGACAAGGGCAGAGGGGTAGGTCTGGCCCCTCTTTCAAGGGCATGACCTCTGCTCCCATCTGAGGACGTGAGCTAATTCACAGGAGCGCTCTGAGCCACACAGGGAACAACACGCCCTCTTGTTGGGCGGTAGGTACCTTAGCAAAAACTGGAGAGGAGCCGAGAGTGGGCACTGGGCACAGCCTCCCCTACACGCTGGCCAGTAGGGGCCTGTGCCGTCTCCTCATCGCTCTCGTCTGCCCTGTCTCTGCCTCACCTGCTATCCACACTATGGTATTAGACCCCACAGCATCCTAGTAACCTGGGCAGGGCTGCGGCTGGTCCTCAGCATCCAGATGAGGCAGTGGACATCCAGGGACTCTGGCCCGTCCCAGGTCAGCAGTAAGCCCTGGCTCCCAACTGCTAGTGTGCATGCCCTCGTGAGCGCAAGCAATGTGTTCGCCACTGGGTCCTGGCTTCTCACTAGCCTTTGCAAAGCCTGATGAACTGGCCAGCCTACAGTAGGCATGGGAGAGGCAGGTAAGGCGGGCACCACGCGCTGGCCTTGAAGCTGAAGGTAGCAGCTGTCTTGTCAGGAGTTGTCTCATGCTCGTCGGCCCGTCCCTCCACTCCCTGCCCAGCCCAGGTATCTCATGGGCAGAGCCAGTCCTGGGCCTCTGCCAGGGAGGGAAAGGCAGCAGGATGGGGGGCGGCGGGCGCAGGCCTCTGGAGACGGGCGTGCAGGGGAGCCGGGCCTCTGGCAGGGAAGTCCCATCGTCCTCCCAGGCCCAGCCCGCAGACCCTCAGGGCATCCTTCTCAGCCCACTGTGGGAGTAGGTGCAGCCCTCCCCACTCCTCGGTCACATCTGGGCACAAAACAGAGGCTGGCGTGGAGGCTCTGTCTGGGGCTGAGTGAGAGCGTGGATCAATATGTGATTAATGATAGCCTGGCCCAGGAGGATGTGTGGCTGGATGCTGACCGCTGAGACTCAGAGAGGGTCTCCATCTCCTGTGCGGTGTTTAGTGTTTTGACCTTCACAGTGGACTTTTCTTCCTTTTGAATTTTATTCCAAGTGCATTTGACTATAAACAAGAATTCAAGTTTTAAAAATCGTCGGTGCCTCGAGGTGGTGGCTGTGGCTGGCCTCCTCTGGCCCTGAGGGCACACGGTCTGCTGGCCAGCAGCCCTCATGAGGGAGCAGCATATGCCCAGTGGTCAGGGCAGCTCTGGACTCAGGTGTGGCCGCGGTCCCAGCACTGGCTCTCCTGGCCTGGCTGCTGTGGGCGAAGTCATATCCTTCCTCCGTGCCTCTGTTTCCTCATCTCAGATGTGGTCTGACCGAGCTGAAGCGGTGGAGGCCTGCACCTGGCTCCAGGCAGCCCCAGAGGGATTTGATTCCATCTCATGAACTCACCCTGAGGGCCCCTCCGCTGGGTGATGTGCTGAGGGGTGGGAGGCCTGGGTCTCGTGGGCCTTACCTCATCTCAGACACCCCATGGCCTCACAGAGTCACCCCACAACACAGACACAGCCTGCTTGTCCCCTGCCAGGAGCCTGGGTGGGCAAGAGATGTGGGTGCTTAAAGAGATATTGAGTGACGTGTCTCAAAGAGATGCTTCTGGTTAGTCCTGTGTCATTAAGCATCATTTAATTATTAAAAATTAATAACCTTATAACTGTGTGAGACACGTCTGATTACAGATACTTGAAGTCCTTAAATATCTTTAAAGGACCAATTACTGCTTCCTTAAGGGACACTGCTGATGACAGATCATACCCCGGAGACCCTTAGAGCAGAGCGGAGGCACGGCTGGGTCCCCTCCCCCGTCTTGCTCAGTCTTGCTCCCCGGGGGCAGCCCCTGCCTTCAGATCACATCACCTGCAGGAGGAGCCTTCCAGGTGCGCCGGGCAGAGCACCTGGCTGTCCCATCTCTCTCGACTTGTCGTTGGTGGGTTTGCCCCACCCTTGATCCCAAGTGCTCTATCCTGGCTCCTCTCCTCCCCATTTCTTTCTCTCCCCCTTCTTTTCTCCCCAGCTTTATCGAGGTCTAATAGACAAATTAAAAGTGTGTATACTTACAGTCACATGACACGTTTAAACACGGTGAACTGGTGACACAACCAAGCTAATTAGCTCACCCATCGCCTGACAGGGTCTCACCACTTCCTTCTTTTTCTCTTTTGTTTTGGTAAGAACAGTGAGAATCTGCTCTCTCAGTGACTTTCAAGCACACGATAATAGTATTTCCAGTTCCGGTCATCTGTGCCTTAGAGCCTAGACTCACTCATCCCACACACACCTGGTGCCTTGACCACCTCCCTGGCCCTCACCTCACCCCAGTCCCAGTGGCTGGCAGCCTGCCCCCTGCTCCTGTGGATTCGTGTTTTTCAGATTCCGCATCTACATAGTATTTGCTCATCTCTGATGAACTCTCAATCTTAAAGTCAATCCTAAAGGAATCTAGTCAATACTAAAGGAAATCAGTCTTGAATATTCATTGGAAGGACTGACGCTGAAGCTGAAATTCCAATATTTTGGCCACCTGATGTGAAGAACTGACTTATTGGAAAAGACCCTGATGCTGGGAGAGATTGAAGGCAGGAGGAGAAGAGGGTGACAAAGGATGAGATGGTTGGATGGCATCACTGACTTGATGGACATGAGTTTGAGCAAGCTCCGGGAGTTGGTGATGGACAGGGAGGCCTGGTGCGCTGCAGTCCAGGGGGTCGCAAAGACTCGAACACAACTGAGCAACTGAACTGACTGGCTTGTTTCACTCAGCATAAAGTTCTCAAGGCCCATCCATGCTGGTGCAAAAGCAGGATTTCCTCCCTTTTGAGGCTGAGTAACATCCCACTGTGACTCACATTCCACGTTTTCTAGTCATCATGCATGAACACATGGGTTGCCTGCACGTCTCGGCTCTTGCGGAAGATGCTATTGTGGATATCCTCTCGGTCAGTCTATCTGTCTCTCCTTTTTTCTTTCTCCTCCCCTCTCTCCCTGCATTAACCCCATGGTGCTGTGGCAGGCATGTCTGTGGGCTCTGTGTGCAGTGCTGCTGGGCCTGGGGTCAGCCTCTGCGGCATTCTGATGTCGGGCACTTGGGTATTTTCCACTTTGACCAGATCTGCTGATGGGGTGGCTGAGACATGGCCTGGAGGCCCAGGCAGGTGAAGGGCCTGACCACAGTCAGGTGAGTGGAGGGTGAAGACCCTGGGGGCTCCGAGGTCTGTGTTCCCTGAATCAGCCCAGGGCTCCTCTTAGGGCCAAAGCAGATCCCCTGTCAGCTCCGGGCCCCCTGTCAGGTCTCAGGGGTGGAGGACTCAGGCCACACTGTTTAGAGACACAGGTGGGTGGACTTGCAGGTGGGAAAAGGCATTGATGTATTTCTAACCCATGGAGTGCTCCATACGTGTGTGCACACATGTGTACACGTGCACCAGGCACACACACTTACTCACACACACAGGTACAACCCCCACTCCCCACCCCATCCAGAGGCCTGGAAATGCTCAGCCAGAATGACATCACTCCTTTCATGTTTGGAGTAAAATAGCTTCTCTCCCAAGGGCCCTGGGACGCCAGCTTACCAAGCCTGGGCCAGTCCACTGGAGATGTCCTTGGGCCCTGTTGGAGACCTTAACTAAATTCTTCTGTGTGACAAGGACTTGCACTTGGTGTCTGTTCTGGGCAGGGGGGTGGCGGAAGGATGGGGCGATTCGGGGAGCTGGGGTGGGCTGCGGTCAGGAGGAACCCCTGGGCCTTCAGGGGCACGTGTGGCTCTAGCTTGATCATGTCCGCTCCTGGGTGTGCTGTGGGCTGAGCGTCTGTTTGGGGCTGGAGGTCACTCGGGTGCCGGTCATGGGGGATTGGGGCAGCCCCTGTGGCACTCGGCGGCCAGTGGAGGGCGGGTGTTAGGTGACCCCTGGGGACAGAGCACAGAGAGAAGCAGATGAGCCAACAAATGAGGCTATTTATGACAACTTAAAATATGGACACAAGTCATGGTGTACATTTTGCCAAAGCATGATCGTACAAAAAAAATCCACCTTAAGCCCATTAGATGATGACCTGTAGGGTGGAAAGGGACAGACAAGGACAAGCAGTGGAGTGAGCGATGGGGAGAAGGGCCCTGTGTGGACTCGCATAGTGGGCTGGGCTCCCTGAGATGCACTGGCCGGGGGCGAGGTCGGGAGGGAGGGGACGGCTGCTGGTCCCTGGTCGCCTGCTGCCCAGGAGTTACTCAGCAGTCTCCCGCTGGATAGTCCTGTGTCATTAAGCATCATTTAATTATTAAAAATTAATAACCTTATAACTGTGTGAGACACGTCTGATTACAGATACTTGAAGTCCTTAAATATCTTTAAAGGACCAATTACTGCTTCCTTAAGGGACACTGCTGATGACAGATCATACCCCGGAGACCCTTAGAGCAGAGCGGAGGCACGGCTGGGTCCCCTCCCCCGTCTTGCTCAGTCTTGCTCCCCGGGGGCAGCCCCTGCCTTCAGATCACATCACCTGCAGGAGGAGCCTTCCAGGTGCGCCGGGCAGAGCACCTGGCTGTCCCATCTCTCTCGACTTGTCGTTGGTGGGTTTGCCCCACCCTTGATCCCAAGTGCTCTATCCTGGCTCCTCTCCTCCCCATTTCTTTCTCTCCCCCTTCTTTTCTCCCCAGCTTTATCGAGGTCTAATAGACAAATTAAAAGTGTGTATACTTACAGTCACATGACACGTTTAAACACGGTGAACTGGTGACACAACCAAGCTAATTAGCTCACCCATCGCCTGACAGGGTCTCACCACTTCCTTCTTTTTCTCTTTTGTTTTGGTAAGAACAGTGAGAATCTGCTCTCTCAGTGACTTTCAAGCACACGATAATAGTATTTCCAGTTCCGGTCATCTGTGCCTTAGAGCCTAGACTCACTCATCCCACACACACCTGGTGCCTTGACCACCTCCCTGGCCCTCACCTCACCCCAGTCCCAGTGGCTGGCAGCCTGCCCCCTGCTCCTGTGGATTCGTGTTTTTCAGATTCCGCATCTACATAGTATTTGCTCATCTCTGATGAACTCTCAATCTTAAAGTCAATCCTAAAGGAATCTAGTCAATACTAAAGGAAATCAGTCTTGAATATTCATTGGAAGGACTGACGCTGAAGCTGAAATTCCAATATTTTGGCCACCTGATGTGAAGAACTGACTTATTGGAAAAGACCCTGATGCTGGGAGAGATTGAAGGCAGGAGGAGAAGAGGGTGACAAAGGATGAGATGGTTGGATGGCATCACTGACTTGATGGACATGAGTTTGAGCAAGCTCCGGGAGTTGGTGATGGACAGGGAGGCCTGGTGCGCTGCAGTCCAGGGGGTCGCAAAGACTCGAACACAACTGAGCAACTGAACTGACTGGCTTGTTTCACTCAGCATAAAGTTCTCAAGGCCCATCCATGCTGGTGCAAAAGCAGGATTTCCTCCCTTTTGAGGCTGAGTAACATCCCACTGTGACTCACATTCCACGTTTTCTAGTCATCATGCATGAACACATGGGTTGCCTGCACGTCTCGGCTCTTGCGGAAGATGCTATTGTGGATATCCTCTCGGTCAGTCTATCTGTCTCTCCTTTTTTCTTTCTCCTCCCCTCTCTCCCTGCATTAACCCCATGGTGCTGTGGCAGGCATGTCTGTGGGCTCTGTGTGCAGTGCTGCTGGGCCTGGGGTCAGCCTCTGCGGCATTCTGATGTCGGGCACTTGGGTATTTTCCACTTTGACCAGATCTGCTGATGGGGTGGCTGAGACATGGCCTGGAGGCCCAGGCAGGTGAAGGGCCTGACCACAGTCAGGTGAGTGGAGGGTGAAGACCCTGGGGGCTCCGAGGTCTGTGTTCCCTGAATCAGCCCAGGGCTCCTCTTAGGGCCAAAGCAGATCCCCTGTCAGCTCCGGGCCCCCTGTCAGGTCTCAGGGGTGGAGGACTCAGGCCACACTGTTTAGAGACACAGGTGGGTGGACTTGCAGGTGGGAAAAGGCATTGATGTATTTCTAACCCATGGAGTGCTCCATACGTGTGTGCACACATGTGTACACGTGCACCAGGCACACACACTTACTCACACACACAGGTACAACCCCCACTCCCCACCCCATCCAGAGGCCTGGAAATGCTCAGCCAGAATGACATCACTCCTTTCATGTTTGGAGTAAAATAGCTTCTCTCCCAAGGGCCCTGGGACGCCAGCTTACCAAGCCTGGGCCAGTCCACTGGAGATGTCCTTGGGCCCTGTTGGAGACCTTAACTAAATTCTTCTGTGTGACAAGGACTTGCACTTGGTGTCTGTTCTGGGCAGGGGGGTGGCGGAAGGATGGGGCGATTCGGGGAGCTGGGGTGGGCTGCGGTCAGGAGGAACCCCTGGGCCTTCAGGGGCACGTGTGGCTCTAGCTTGATCATGTCCGCTCCTGGGTGTGCTGTGGGCTGAGCGTCTGTTTGGGGCTGGAGGTCACTCGGGTGCCGGTCATGGGGGATTGGGGCAGCCCCTGTGGCACTCGGCGGCCAGTGGAGGGCGGGTGTTAGGTGACCCCTGGGGACAGAGCACAGAGAGAAGCAGATGAGCCAACAAATGAGGCTATTTATGACAACTTAAAATATGGACACAAGTCATGGTGTACATTTTGCCAAAGCATGATCGTACAAAAAAAATCCACCTTAAGCCCATTAGATGATGACCTGTAGGGTGGAAAGGGACAGACAAGGACAAGCAGTGGAGTGAGCGATGGGGAGAAGGGCCCTGTGTGGACTCGCATAGTGGGCTGGGCTCCCTGAGATGCACTGGCCGGGGGCGAGGTCGGGAGGGAGGGGACGGCTGCTGGTCCCTGGTCGCCTGCTGCCCAGGAGTTACTCAGCAGTCTCCCGCTGGCTAGGAGGGGCTGGGCGGCCTTTGCTCCATGCTGACGGTCCTCTCCAGAGACCAGGACTGGTGGGGCTTGCTCTCACTGCTCTTCATTCACTCCTTTTCCTGCTTTCTTTGTAAGTGCTGGTCAGTATCACCCTGAGTCAGGCTGTGTTGTGTGTCAGGGCCCAGGATGGCAGGAGCTCCCCTGCCTGCACAAGGAATTCAGAGGAGGCAGCTGAGCAGGCAGAGAGCACCTGGAAGACTGCCTGGAGGAGGCGCCACCAACAGAGTCTAAGCAGTGAGGCCGAAGGGCTGGGTGAGAATCCTGGCTGGGTGAGAGTCCAGGGCTGGGGGCTGAGATTCCACCCTCTCCTGGTCCTCCAACTCTCGGGGGCTCATTAAAGAGCATTTCCTCATTACAGGAGAGAATGCTGGAGAGTCTGGTGCCTGGGGACCTGCGTGTTCCCCTCTGCTGCTGGGGTGGGGGTCCAGGGTGCTCATCCTCTCTCCTCACACCCTCCCTGCAGCAGCCAATGTCCTCTGTTTGCCTGCGAGCCCTAGTCTGCCTCTGGTCTCCTTGCAGGCCTCATCCAGGGGACCCCGTGGGCACACCCACACACACGCTGGGAGCCTCCCCTCCAGCAGCCCAGGCATGGGGTTCCTGGTCCTCAGGGGGAACTGGACCCAGGGCACACAGAGACCTGCTTGCCTCCCCAACCCTTTCTCTCAGCCTCGCACCCAGAAGGCCAGTAAGTCTGCATGGACTGACCCCACTGGCCTGTGTGTGTCAGCCTTGACTGGACCATCTGAGGAGCCTCCCACTGTGTGTCCTGTGGCCTGTTTACCCTACGCTGACATCCGTCCCAGTGGTCTGCCCCCATGGGAGTCCAGAGATGGACTCCAGCTTGGCCTGTGCCCGCCCCTCTTGCACCTCCGTCTCCAGCAGTGTCAAGCTGCTTGTGGCTCTTCCATGAATATACAGAACCCAGTGGGGAGGATATTACTTCTCTGAGCTTGTACGCCATTGTTCCATTTTCTTTTTTTTTTCTTATTTCTCCCTTGTTCCATTTTCTTGAATGGCTTTATGCCCCACCTGGCAAACTCCTATTCATCCTCTAAAACCCTGCTAACACGTCCACCTGTTATGATACCCACAGACAGGGTTCAGTTCTCACTCCCTGTGCTCAGATGGCTTCATTTTCCCTGTGTCCTAATTACTTGTTTACCTGCCTGTCTCCTGCATCAGATCAAGGGTTTCTAAAAGGGCAAAGCCACACATGTGTTTCCTTAGCTGAGGTTGCCTCAGACCCCTGATCTATAGGCACATCCTCGAGTGGACGAGTGGAGGGAGCGGACAGGCGCTCGTGGTTCTGTGTGTGACTCGTCCTCGTGACAAGGCTGGAGCGGTCAAGGTCAGGCCTGCTGCTCGTCACACTGACACCATCTCGGGGAAAATGACAGTGTGTCTCCAGACTCACTGCCAGCTCAGTGACCTGCCAGGTTCAGGCAGGACAGCCGCTCAAACTAGGTCAGAGGCCCGGCTACCCACCTGGTTCCAAGGAGCATGTTTCATGATTGCAGGAAAGAGTTAAGCTTGCGTGTGATTATTTATCCATTTGGCTAATTAGATTTTAATAGGGCCTGCACACTGCACCCTGCAGCGCTGCAACAGGAATGTAAATGCGCTTTGCCAGGAAGCATGTTGGTGTTGGACACTGACCAGAGGCTGGAGCAGGGGTGGGGGACAGAGAGGCGGGGCACGGGGAGCAGGGCCTCTGCCCGCCTGCCAGTCTCTTCCCGTCACCCCAGGCCAGCGTTTATTGCTTCCCATCCTCCTTCCTTCCTGGGGCGCCCCATGGGTCAGCTCTGAAGACAGTGGTGAGCTGACATCCCCTTGGGGGCACATTGTCTGATGATGGAGGAAAACACCAATGACGAGGTTGTATCCCACACAGAGGTCCCTTCCCAGGAGTCTTGGACTTGTATGAACTCATTAGATACTTTCCTCATCCCTTGGCACATCCTACACACCAGGAGATCAGGGCACAGAGAAGCTAAGAGACTGGCCCAAGGTCACACAGCGCCCAGCGGAAGAGCCAGGATTCTCGCTCAGGCTGCCCGCTGGCGGGGCTGTGTGTTTACCTGCCTGTCTGCCTGCTTCTCCATGTCTGCCAAATGCACAGGGCATGGTGGTGCTAGGGTTCAGAGAGAAGTTAGCAGGCGTCCAGATTTAGACTTGGGGTGAGTCAGGGGATGCTTGGAACAAGATTCAAATCTACAGGGAGTGTGTGCAGTCGAGGGGAAAGGCGGTGCCAAGGGCGGCCCCTTGGTGAGTGGGAGGGTGGGAGAAAGTGAGTGAAAGGCTGCCTGCACTGGGACGGGGGTGGAATCTGGCCAGGGCAGGAGCTCTGGGATGAGGGGTGCAGGGGCCTGCAAGCGGGGGGACGGTCCTTAGAAGGACAGGACTGGGGCCCTGCTCACCTCTCCTCCTCTGGGAAGCCCCTTAGGTCTCACTTTTCGGAAGGAGAGGGGCTGAGCTGGCCTTTGGCGGCCTCTGTCTCTGCATCCCTCTCCCCGAGTGAGTCTCGGGCTGACTCCAGGTGTTGGCGCTTCAGCTCCCTGTGCCTTGTCAGGGGCGGTGTGTGTACCACTTCCGGCTGGCCCAGCCACCCTTGTGGCTTGGTGCGCCCGCCTCTGCCCGCTGTGCCTCGTTGCAAACTCCACGCTGTCGCCTCCCAGTACACAGGGTCTGCCTTGTCGTGCGGCTCCCACGTCAGGCCACCAGCACTGCAGCCTGGACCGGCCAAGAGCCCTTTCCTGCTCTGTGTCCCCTCCCCCAAAGCCTGGACTCCAAATCGGGACCCTCCCCTGGGTCTTACCAGAGACTCTCGGCTCTGCAGTGTGGACCTGTTGTTTTGAGTTTCTAGTTTAATTCCATTAAGATCTGAGGATCAGTTCTGTAAGATTTCTATTCTTTTAAACGTGTCGAGGTTGGTTTCACGGCCCAGGACGAGGCCAGTCTTGGGGAGTGTTCCGTGGGCGCTGGAGAGGAATGCGTGCTCCAGGTTGCTGATAGAGAGTTCAGTCAGTGCCAGTTAGCCCTGCTTGTGGACCCTGCCGTCTGAGCTCACACATTCCTACCGGTTTTCTGTCTGTTGTCCTATCAGTTACGCGGAGAGGAGGGTTGGCGTCTGGACTTGAATTGTGCATTTCTCCTTTCCGTCCCATTAGTCCTGCCTCCCGAATTGTGAAGTTGTCATTAGGCACGTCTGCCTTTGAATGGGGCCCTTTATTGTTATGTAATGTCCCTCTTTATCTCTCATTATCCTCCTTGTTCTGAATCTGCTTTGTGCGACGTTCATTTACCTGCTTCAGCCTCCTTTGTTTAGTGATTGCTGGTACCTTTCACCATCCTTTTTCTTGAAAGTATCCACATCTTCATATTGAAACCTGGTTAGAAAAGAGTTGGGTTTTGCTTTTTTTAAGATCAACTCTGACAATCTCTGTCTTTTAACTGCTGTGTTTATACTATTCACGTTTAAAGTGATTACTAAGATGGATTAAAACCTGCCACTTTGACAGCTGTTTTCTATTTGTTCCCCTTCTACTTTCTTTCTCCTTCCCTCTCTGCTTTTCTGTATTTAACTGGGCACATTTTATGATTCCATTTTATCCGCTCTGTTGTCTTACTATTTACGTCTCTTTAAAAAAATACTAATGCTTTCCCTAGGGTTTACAACGTATGTTTTTAAGGGGACGAGTCAAATACTGTTTTTCAATTTCATGTGTACTGTAAAGATCTGATAACAGTGGTCCCAATCCCCCCTTTCTTCTTTCTGTTTTTCTTTTGCAGATTCTATATGCACACAATACCTTGTTATTATTTTTTTCTTAGGCAGTTATCTTTCAGAACTGGGGTCAGTAAGCCATGACCAGTGGCTTGATTTATAAATAAGGGTTTCTTGACACACGACCCATTTATTTACATTTGGTGCTGGTTTCATGCTTATTTACATATTTACATATTTACAAGGGCAGAGTTGAGTGCAGAGTCAGGTAGTCGCACAAAGATCATCTGGCTCACAATACCTAAAATATTTACTATCTTTCTAAGAAAACATTTGCTAATTTATAGTTTAGATCAGGGCTTCCCTGGTGGTTTAGATGGTAAAGAATCTGCCTACAATGCGGGAGACCTAGGTTCAATCCCTGCGTTGGGAAGACCCCCTGGAGAAGGGAACAGCACCCACTCCAGTGTTCTTGCCTGAAAAATCCCACGGACAGAGGAGCCTGTAGTCTGGCGGGCTACAGTCCAAGGGGTTGCGGAGTCGGATACAACTGAGCGACTAACACACACACTGTTTAGATCAATTAAAATTAAAGAAAAAATAAATTTTATTTTGTCTCATTCATTTCATTTCTAACAAGCCTCTAAATACATTTTCTGACTGAGCCATTCCTTCCATGAGGAATCTCCTTGATCACTTCTTAGAGATTCCATGGGCAGTAAATTCCCTCGGGTTTCATTTGTCTGAGAAAAATCTGAATTTCTCCTTCATTTATTTATGAAGTCCTTTTTTTTTAATTGTAAAAATTTTAAACCTGTTTAAAATTGGAGGGGTGTTGTATATTGAAACCCAATATAATCATCTCCCACCTTTTACAATATCAATTCTGGGCCCATCTTATGTCCTCTATACCCTGCCTCCTCCCTCCTGAAAATCATGCGCATGATATCTTCCATAAACTATTAGCGTGTGTGTGTAAAAGATAGTGACCATAAAACACTGAAGGTAAGGATTTAAAAATCCTAAAAAATGAGCAGAGTTGCCCATGAAAAATTAGCAATATTTTCTTAATATCATAAAATATTCAGACCGGTTTCAATTTCCCTAACTATTTCATGACAGTTTACTCCAGTTTTGAAGGACTTTTTGAGGACTATGGGGTTGACAGGCTTTGTCTTTCATCATTTTAAAGATTTCCCCCCATTGTCTTCTTGTATTCATTACTTCTGAAGAAAAGTTGACTGTAATTCTTATCTCAGTGCCTCCATAGGTAATGCATTTTCTCCCCTTCTTCAGATCAGTTCAGTTCAGTTGCTCAGTTGTGTCCGACTCTTTGCAACCCTATGCACTGCAGCACATCAGGCTTCCCTGTCCATCACCAACTCCTGGAGCTTAATCAAACTCAAGTCCATCGCCCTGGTGATGCCATTCAACCATCACATCCTTTGCCTTCAATCCTCTGTCCATGGGATTTTCCAGGCAAGAGTGCTGGAGTGGACTGCCATTTCCTTCTCCAGGGGACCTTCCCGACCCAGGCATCGAACCCGGGTCTCCCGTATTGCAGGCAGACGCTTTACCGTCTGAGCCACCAGGGAAGCCCATAGTCAATAAAGCAGGTGTCCATAAAGCAGAAGCAGATGTTTTTCCGGAACTCTTTTGCTTTTTTGACCATCCAGGAGATGTTGGCAATTTGGTCTCTGGTTCCTCTGCCTTTTCTAAATCCAGCTTGAACTTCTGGAAGTTCACCGTTCACGAAGCCTGGCTTGGAGAATTTTCAGCAATACTTTGCTAGTGTATGAGATGAGTGCAGTTGTGTGGTAGTTTGAACACTCTTTGGCCTTGCCTTTTTCTGAGACTAGAATGATAACTGACCTTCTCTAGTCCTGTGGCCACTGCTGAATTTTCCAGAGTTGCTGGCATATTGAGTGCAGCACTTCACAGCATCATCTTTTAGGATTTAAAATAACTCAACTGGAATTCCATCACCTCCACTAGCTTTGTTTGTAGTGATGCTTCCTAAGGCCCACTTGACTTTGCATTCCAGGATGTCTGGCTCTAGGTAAGTGATCACACCATCATGGTTATCTGGGTCATGAAGATCTTTTCTGCATAGTTCTTTTGTGTATTCTTGCCACCTCTTCTTAATATTTTCTGCTTCTGTTAGAAGAATGACAGAGAATGATCTCTGTTTATTTCCAAGGCAAACCATTCAATATCGCAGTAATCCAAGTCTATGCCCTAACCAGTAATGCTGAAGAAGCTGAAGTTGAATGGTTCTATGAAGACCTATAAGACTTTCTAGAAGTAACACCCAAAAAAGATATCCTTTCATTATAGGGGACTGGAATGCAAAAGTAGGAAGTCAATAGATACCTGGAGTAACTGGCGAATTTGGCCTCGGAGTACAAAATGAAGCAGGTCAAAGGCTAACAGAATTTTGCCAAGAGAATGTACTGGTCATAGCAAACACCCTATTTCAACAACATAAGAGAAGACTCTACACATGGACATCACCAGATGGTCGACACTGAAATCAGATTGATTATATTCTTTGCAGCCAAAGATGGAGAAGCTCTATATAGTCAGCAAAAACAAGACCAGGAGCTGACTGTGGCTCAGATCATGAACTTCTTATTGCCAAATTCAGACTTAAATTGAAGAAAGTGGAGAAAACCACTAGACCATTCAGGTATGACCTAAATCAAATCCCTTATGATTATACAGTGGGAGCAGGAAATAGATTCAAGGGATCAGATCTGATAGACAAGAGTGCCTGATGATCTGCGGACAGAGGTTCATGACATTGTATAGGAGGCAGTGATCAAGACCATCCCCAAGAAAAAGAAGTGCAAAAAGGCAAAACGAGTCCTTATAGATAGCTAAGAAAAGAAACTTAGCAAGAAGCTGCCTTCTCGCTAAATACAAAGGAGACAAGGATAGATGTATCCATTTGAACGCAGAGTTCTCCCTTTCTGGCTGCCATCAATATTTCCTTAGTTTTAGTATTCTGAAGTTTGAATATTTTGGGAGAGGAGCAGAGTAGTGTATCCTGCTTACGGTTCTCTGAGTTTCTTAAATCTGTGTTTTGATGTCTTTCATTAATTAAAAAAAAAAGACCATTCATTCCTTACATGTTTCTTCTGACCAGACTCTCTTCCCCTTTCAAGATTCCAATTGTGTGTATATTAAAATATTTGATGTTGTTCCCATGGTTCTTGGATGCTCTGTTCTGTCTTTCCCCTCCCGTGTCCCAATTTTTCTCTTTGTGCTTCTGCTTAGGTAACTTCTAGGAATGTATCTTCTGGTTCACTGATTCTTTTCTCAGGTTTGGTTCTACTGATGACATTCTCAAAGGTGTTCTTCATCACTGCCACAGTGCTTTCTAGCATTTCAATTCGAGTTTCCTCTGTCTGCTGTGATTACCCGTCTGATCTTGCATGTTATACACTTTTTCCATTATGACCTTTAACACACGAATCATAGTTACTTCCGTTCCCCTGATGAATGGTTAGAACCTCTGTGTCCTTCCCGAGCTTGGTTCTGACAATTGCTCTGCCTCTCGGGAATGTGTTTTGCCTTGCTTTCTGCATACCTTCAAATTTTGGTTGGAAGCTGGACATATTGTTTAAAACAGAAGATACAGAGGTAAATATTTTTTATACTTAGAGATAATTATGCTTTAGCTTCTGCTGGGCCTTTAGTGTGCAGGTCTGTGTCGATCTAGGCAGGATGTAGGCTGGTATGGAGGTTTACTATTGCTATGATTGCTCTTGGTACATTATGGGATGCGAATTCTGGGGGTGTGGTCTTCACAGGGTTCTTGTTCATCCTGCAGCTGTAGCTCTGGTCATAGCACATGTTCCTGCAACACCCTCAGGGCTGGAGATTTTATTTTAAGTTTTTCTCTTTTCTTCTCTTAGCTTCCATGGGTTTACATCAGTGCCCTTGATGACAATTTATTTTTGTTCTCCCTCCCACAGATTGCACTTTTTTCCTGTAGGGGAGGTGGCTGGATGGATCCAAGCAGATTTTCAGCAGCCGCTGACATCGTTCTCCAGCCAGACTGCAGAGAAAGATTTTCCAAGATCCCAGATCTTCCCTGTAAGCATTGAGTGGAATTTGTAGAAGAAAATTCTGCAAGAAGATACAACCCTCCATACCTCGGCAGCCCCTGGGGGTTCACACGCTCATGGTAGCCCACACTTGATCTCCATCGATTTATTACAGGTTTTAACCACATCTTTTCACTAGCATATATAGTGTCTGTCTGAGGTCGGGAAGAGCTTGGGTCCTGTTGCTCCCTGTGGACACCTTTCTATTTCAGATTTCAAGGTACTTGGTTGTCTTATGACATCTGTTCTCTGGCGGGCTCAACAAAAGTCACTGATCCGCGGTTTTCTAGTTGTTCTTTTTCGTAAGAGTGGGAGTGATGCACTTGCCTGCTCTCTACACCCCTGCCCTGAAACCAGCAGTCCTGCAGTGTCAATAAATGAGGAAACAATCTAGAAAGATGAAGCAACCAGAGCAAAGTTTGTGATTTGGAGTTATGGTGGTACCCACTGGGAGCGTTAAATCCAGAAGTGGTTGGAAATGATTGTCTCGGGAGACAAACGCAGGGGGATCTGAATGGGAAGGATGTCTGTCTGCACCTTGTGTTCTCTATGCTCTCTCTCTTTTTTTTTTAATTAGAAGTAAGTCACAGACTTGTGTTGGTTTGCCAGGAACTGGTTTTACAAACACCACAGAAGTCTAAGGAAAGAGCCAGATGAGTAGTAGGTAGATCAGGGTGGTCCACACAGAGGTCATTAAAGAAAGATGAACTTTCATGAAGGAATAATTTCGACTACATAATGTCTCAGAGCCTTGAATCAGCCCCATGCAGTGATTCCCGAAGAGTCAATAAGTATGCTTGGTTTATCAGAACTGTTTAGTCTGGAATTCCTTTTCCTTTGGGATGTCTCCTGGAATTACTCATCAATCAAAGACTCACTTTGAGAATGCCAATGAAAAACCTCTGTGCATGCATACTGTTTTTCCTGATTCAATCACTCTGAGCCTCGGTCTTGTCATCTATTAAGTGGGTTTTAAATGCCTTTGGTGATTGTTGTAGGAAATAGGGAAGTAAAAAATAGGGAACCTGATGGGTGGAGCCAGGCAGGTCTGCACATCTCAAGCTTCTGCCTCGATCAGCAAGGATGTGAGATGGCAGCCCCACCTCCTTGCTCATAGGCGGTCGTTGGTGAGAACCCGTGGAGGCCAGGTCTTGCTGATAGATCTGGACATAGAGGTCTCTCCTGCATGTCAGTGGGGGTGTGCTGTGTGCATGCTCAGTCGCTCAGTTGTGTCTGACCCTTTGTGACCTCAGGGCCTATAGCCCGCCAGGCTTCTCTGTCCATAGGATTCTCCAGGTGAGAATACTGGAATGGGTCACTGTTTCCTTCTCCAGGGATCTTCCTGGCCTAGGGGTTGAACGTACATTTCTTGCATTGGCACTGGGCTACCTGCAAGCAAATCACTGTCGTGGGCACAGAGTCTCTGCAAACCATCGATTTTCTGGTCCATGCCCATTCTCCTGGGCTCACATATGGAGGTAGGGGGCAGAACTCAGAGCTGAGGCAATGGGCTCTGGGAACTGGGTGCTCACCTGAGAGCCTTCACGGCTGACTTCTGCCTCTGCCTCTGCTCTTAGGAGGAGGCTGCCCTATCCCTTGTCACCCCAGTGCAGCTGGGCTACCAGCCATATTTAACGGGCAGTGGGTCCAGGGTACTATGTCTGCTGGTCGCGTTTGCCTTCCCAGATACCCTTGGCACCTGCAGCTCGAGTACCATCTGCTCTGGAGCCTGGGCCTCAGCAGCCAAGGATGCATGATGGCAAGAGGGATGCAGATGGCGCTAGGAAGGCGCTCAGGATTCAGAGGCCAGAGGCCTGCAGCTGCGGTGCCAGCCGCCCTGGGGAGAGTCATTCATCCACAGCGAGGAAGGAGAGGCTGGGGCAGCTGAGAGTGAAATTGTGCGGTGCGCTTGAGCATTCTCTGGCTCATTGACTCCCTTGGAGCCGGCATCACTCCCTTCTGGTAGGCAGCGAGCTTCCGGAAGGCGTAGCTGCTCAGAACAGCAAGGCTGAGAATCACTCTAAATCCCAGGCTGCCCCCAGCCCATGTTGGCATCCTGCTGCCCCTCCTGTCTTTGTGGAAGGAGGGGGACGAGGCAGGCGGAAGGGGCTCCAGGAGTCACACTATATCTACATGATACAGACTCAATTTCAACAGTTTTCTCCCCAAGTGCTCCTTTCCATTTTCAGGGTGCAGTACAAGGTCCACCACACTCAGCTGCCAGCTTTCCAAGCCGCTCCATGGTTTCTCAGCCACTCCTAGTTCGCAGCTCTGACACCTTTGAAGTGCAGCTCCCCCTCTCTGGGGAGCTGAATTAAGCGCACCTCCTGGAGGGAGCCGCATCAAAGCGCTTGTGGACATATGTTAGAATAACACAGTAATTAATAAATACTCTGGAAGACATGCTTTGAGGCTTTGCAAATATCCCACTTCTTAACGCTACCTTCTAATTTTAGCATTCATCAGTGGTTATCGCCTAAAGCAATTGTCACCGTGGAGTTTTGGTGGAGGTTCTTTTTTATTCTTTGGTTTCCTCTGTGTTTATTATCTGGACTTTGTTTTCTTGTAGTTGAGGCTTGCCTGCTGCTGGCTGGGACAGGTGCATATCTGGGCTCTATGTGAATGTAGGACCACCTTTTCCTAGGATCCTGTCTGGTGGATCTTTGACCTCAGCTAGTTTCTTTACACGTGTTCTTGGTTATACATGCCCAGGAGGCCTATGGAGACCCCCAGAGCGCTCTCTGGGCAGCCCTTCCCCACTCCATGGACACTGTGGCAGTCCTGGGCCCACAGCGCTGTCATCTCAGGGGTTCTGGGTTCAGCCTGGGTCTCCCTCCCACGACTGCCTGGATGCTCCGCCACAGAAGTGGACACTTGTCTCACTTGCCTCCCATCCCAGGGACCATAGGCCTCGTTCTCTGGTCTCCAGTGTTTTGAAAACCTCATGTTTTGCCTTTTTCTGTTTTGCTTTGGACAGGAGGGTAAATCTGGTCCCCCTTCTCCATCCCAGCACATCCTGGGTGCAGGTGTACATAGTGTTTCCTGGTCCAGAGCACTTCCATACGCACCATCCCCACTGAGCCTCACAGCACCTCAACCGTGGGCAGCACCATGTCCCCCAATTTACTGCTGCAAACATTTCAGTGCACAGGATGAAGGTGACTTAGGGCTCAGAGTTCATACATCAGAGCTGGGGGACTTCCCTGGAGGTCCAGTGACTAAGACTTTGCACTCCCAGGGGAGCTCAGAGGCCCTGGGTTCAATCCCTGGTCAGGGAACTGGATTCCACATGCCACAGCTAAGAGTTTCCATTCTGCAACTAAAGACCCTGCGTTCTGAAACTAAGACCTGGCACAGCCAAATAAATAAATAAATAAATACTTTTTGGTAAAGGATATATACACACACACATATATATATATATATATATATATATATATGTAAGCCAGAGCAACTGACCTTGGGGATGAAGAAAGAAGGACTCATCCTTAGAGGGCAAGCCAGACACTGGGGGGTACAGCCAGGAGGAAGAAAGGATTACCGCAGGAATTCATCGCTGGGTGACACACATCTTCTCTGGTTTTTACATGCCTTCTACTCGACAGGTGTGGAGGCTGAGTCTGTATCTCTCAGAATCTCAGACCACTGTCCCTAAGGTGTCAGAACTGGAAAGAACTGTAGCTCTGTGCTCTCTCCCATGTTGGGACAGGGAGGCTGGGTCAGAGCATGCCTGGCCCAGAGTCCAGTGGGGCCAGGGCACGGCTCTGCTCCAGGTCTCACTCCATCCTCACACCATAGCTGGTGTGCATTATTTTCCTGTGCACTCGTGTACTTATCCTTTATTTTTTGCCTCCAGCATGTGCATTTTTGTGCTATTAATGTACAATTAGACTCAGCTTCAGAGTTCTTCTTTTATCTGCAGGGCATATGTTTATTTTAGATCCCAAAGTGGCAAACAGAGAGAGGATGTTTGAACTGTAGAAACACTCTTAAGATTTTAGCCACAGGGTGGAGGAATCCATTAGGTATAAAATACAGCAATGTTAAATAAATCACATGAGTTGCTTCCACTTGTTGGCGGCCTCATCATGGCAACTTAGGCTCAAAGCTGCTGCAAACCTTTGGTTCTTCAGGGTCTACGGTCCCTGCAGGGGACCTGGGCTCTCTCGGTGACTGGGCCGTGTCATTTATCTTCATGCCCAGCACCTAGTTCAGCAGAAGCAGTCCCTTGCTTCGTGCCTGGTCCCCTCTTCCCAATTCCCCATCTCAGAATGTTCAGTTGGTGGTGTTTTGATCTGTAAACTTCTGGAGCCCAGGAGATAGCTCTGGAGGTCCTCGTAGGGTTCACTTCCCAGGGCTGCTCTCTCCTCCGACACCTCAACCCTTGCTCTTCCTTCAAGAGCTGACCTGAGGCCTTGCTCCTTGCCTGCATCTGCCCGCTGCCCGCTGCTGTGACGCTGTGTGATGCATGCCCGCGGCTCCGCGGCTTCGAGCACCAGGCACCGGTTTCTGGCTCACAGGCCTGTGGGTGTCTGTGCTCTGGAGGGTTTGTTGTGGATCATGCAGGCTTGGTTCCAGGTGTGGCCCCCAGATCCCACATTCTAGAGCGGTTGCTGGGGCATATTCTCCCGCAGCCTAAGAAACAGAGGCACAGGAGGTCAAACCAAGCGGTGCAAACACGTCCCAGACCACCCTGGTACCGGACACCACATACCCATGTGGCAGAGGGTGGGAGTGGACACCGGGGACAGAGTCCAACATCCAGGCTCCCTGGCGCCCTCTGAACCTGGACCACGGCCTTGATTTCGAGAGTTCATCTCTTCCTGGGGAAGCAGGACCTGCTTCCTGGATCCCTGGGTGGGGGTCGGGGTGGGGTACTTCCCAGCTCTTTTTTCTTTTTCTTGTGCTAATAATTCCCCCTGTGTGTCACAGTGTACTTCTGGTTGGCTTTCTCTGGAGATGTAGCCTGAGGTAAGATTGCCGTGGGAGGGAGAGGACAGCCATCCTCAGATTCATGAAATATCACCAAATGGCTCTCACAGGGGCTGCACTGAATCACCACCCCCCCTCCCATTGGCTGCATGTACCTCTGTTTTCTTCTCTAACTGTTGACATCATCAGCTTTACAGATTTTGCTCAGTTCGTGGGTGTAAAAGGGTGAGATACTCTTGTTTTAATTGCACTTCCCTGATGAATAGTGAGGTTGAATGTTTAAAAATACATTTATTGGCTGTTCATATTCCCTCTTTTGTGACTTGTCCGCCTCGCCCTTGCTTCTAAACT
Organism: Madoqua kirkii; assembly: GCA_006408675.1. Taxonomy (NCBI): domain Eukaryota; kingdom Metazoa; phylum Chordata; class Mammalia; order Artiodactyla; family Bovidae; genus Madoqua; species Madoqua kirkii. The sequence continues at coordinate 53,460 of SJYC01114295.1, read as the reverse complement.
GCTCCGCTTTATCTCACTGGTTGATGGGAGTTCACTACAGAGTCTCTTTTCTGATCCCTTGTCAGCCACACGCACTGTACATCTTTTTCCCTGTATTTTTCCTTTGTTTATGGAATTTTTGTTGTAGAAGATGTTTTGATTTTGAGTCAAAATGACTCTAACATTGAAGGTCACAGGCTTTTTTTTTTATCACTAATTAATCCTTTCCTCAGGTTTATAGAGATGCAATCTAACATTTTCTTTTGAAAGTCGTGTTCTTCGCATTAGGGATTTACTCCGCCTGGGATTTATTTTTGTGTCTGGTAATGAGTGAGGATCTAATTTTATTATATTAGGGAGGATAGTTGTTTCCTGGCTATTTAGTGCACAGCTAAGGTGTTCCACCTGAAGCCAGCCCCACCCCCTGCCATTTCTCAAACCCCCACCTGGAAAGAAACTGGCTTTCGGTCCATTTTCTGCCTCAGGGACACATGGCCGCAGCTGCTGTTGCTCCAACTTCTGACGGACACATCGGCCTTCTGAGCCTTGGCTGTTCTAGACCTTTCATGCTTCCTTATCCATTTCCTGATTGGCCAGGAAGTTCCATGAAATGCCCACTGAAATTTGATTTAATGGAATGACCTACAAACTATTTTGGGGGAAGTCCTGTTGCAAAGGTCCTGAGTCTTTCTGTTCGGGGACATGGTGTGAACGGTGATCACTGGTGCTAGGCACTTCTCTCCTCTCTCTCCCTTCCAGAAATGGGCATGTGGCACTTCGTGTCCCTCTGCGTGAGGCACCTTGGAGGGGAGTGTTCCCTGCAGGGTTCCCTTCTCCCCTGGCAGGCACCGGGACTGCCAGTACTAGAGGTGAGAGGGCACTGCAGCCCACAGTGGACTGGCAGGGAAAGCGACCACGCACGGGTCGTGTACCAGCGTCAGCGGATACAGTTCAGGGGAGCCGGAGTTGAAGGATGTTGCTGGTTTAATTCATGGTGCTCTCTCAAAGTCCACCATGGTGGGGATATCTACACCACAGAAATACAAAAATGCAAGAAATCAGCACCTTTTTTCCCCACCTGAGGAGCAAGGCTCTTTATTTTGCTTAAAAACCTTATTGTGGTTCTGGGATGTGTTTGTCTCTGTGTCAGACTCCTTGCGACCCCATGGACTGTAGCTCGCCAGGTTCCTCTGTCTGTGGGATTCTCCAGGCAAGAATACTGGAGTGGGTTGCCATTCTCTTCTCCAGGGGTCCTTTCCCACCCAGGGATCAAAACCAGTCTACTTTTCAGGCAGATTCTTTACCATCTGAGCCACTTTTTGGGGAGCCTGTTGCTTTCACAAACCAGCACCGCCTGACCACACTCTTCCTGGATGAAGCCCCTGAGATGCTGGAGTGGTTTTTACTGCAATGGGGCTCACCCACCTCCAGAAATGGTGCCTCTCCCTTCCATTCAGGCTTTCGGTGTCTTCTGAAACATTTTACGTGCTTAAAGACAGTCTGCCCCTGACTCCAGTGTCCCCATTCTCCCTGCTCCCCTTGGTGGACTCATGGTCAAAGCCCCAGGACCTTGTGCAAACATTAAATCCTTGCGTTTCGTGCCTCAATTTCCTTCCTCCTCCATACAGGCAGCTCGTGGCTTCCAAAGCCAGGGAAACAGCAGTGTCCTTCTGAAAAGAATCAGCACAGCCACATGAGTAAATGGAGTGGTGATCTGAGGGTGGAAAGCCAGGGCAGACCCCTCAGCTCCCCCCGCCCCAGCCCAGGAGCCCTGCCCTTGTCCTGGTGGGAGGACCTGGGCTCCTTCCGGGTCAGCACACCCCCAAAGCTGCTCGGTCAGCCAAGAGATTTCCAAAAGTGAAGTCCACCCAAGCTTTAGAAGGTTCTGGAACTCTGCCCACGAAGGGAACAGTCTTCTAGCCTCAGGCTTTGTGCCCTGCGGGAGCACCTCGGGCAGGGCCCCTTAGCTCTCAGGCTTGGGTAGTGGTTCCCCTGGGCCCAGACCAATTTGTGCAAAGCAAACGTTCAGGCTCCAGCGGACATTTGGAAGAGCCAGACTGCCAGCACCCACGAGAAGCTGAAAAGTGACGATGGACTAAAAAGGCCACCGCGCGGCTCAGGCCTCTTTTGTAGGACAATCATCTCTCTTCCCTCGACGTACAGTGACTGGACTCGCAGGTCAGCAGTGCCCTGCGCATGGGGAAAACACAGAGACACTCTGCTGTTTTCTCACAGCTTCTGAGTCTCCATAAGAAGTATCAGCAGCTCGTCTAATAAGAAATACGAAAGCAAGCAACAAAAGGAGCCAGTAAACAACATTCTTGCTCAGTTTTTAGCTTCTCTAAACCTAGGAAGGGCTTCCGCTTTCCCCCACTCACACACAGCGTACAGGAGAAAGGACCGAGTGACAAAGAGATAGGCATCAAAGAGCCGCAAAAGAGGCCACGGAACGCGTGGTGGGAAACGAGCCTGCCACTTCACTTACAGCCACAGAAAACTGACTCTTAACACACACAACTTAACATGTCCACAATCAGCGACAGCAAATACTCATTTTTAACTAAATAGCTTCTAACATATTATTACGGCAATTAGCTTGTTTTGGGCCAAATTATATTTGGCCACTTTCTTCTCGACCAAATTGGTTTTGGCCCAATTACATCCTCCTCGTGGTTTCCTGGTCTGTAAAGAAGAGATAATTGGACGTAGCTTCTAAGAATCAGCGAGGGAGATAAAGTCCGCATGCTACCTCCGGGCTTGGCGCACGGCCCGTGCCTGGCCACGCCGCCTCCCTCTGCACGGGAAGACGGCTCTGGCCTCGCCTGGGATCCTCAGTCATCACCACGAACAGAGGTCCTCTGTCCTTCCTTCCACGTGGCTCCCAGAGCTGTCTGGGGTCACGCAACCCGGCCATGTCTCAGGCCCCACATTAGGAGGCTGCCCTCCACCATCTAACCCCAACCGCCAATGGCCCGATGACGGAACTCCTCCTGAAAAACCAAGTCCTCACTGTGCTCGCCAGAGACAGGGGTGTCTACTCTTCATGAAAAAAATCTGATCTTTGTGAGCCAGGCACAGGGCGGGGGTGAGCAGACGGGGTGAGGGGTGCCTGGCAGGGGGCCTGCAGGAGCACTCCCGCAGAGCGCCCTCGTGGAGGCCTGTGGGCTCGGTGAGGCGTCTGAGTCTGGCTCACCTGGCCTGGGCCGGGTATGAACATCTCCCAGCCCTCACCCTGCTGTGTCCTGGAGGCCGGGGGTCCACGGCATGGGCAGGCGGGTCTCCCCTGTGTCCTCACACAATTGTCCCCGTGTGTGTCTGTGTCCTGATCGCCTCTTGTAAGGACACCAGTCACATTGGGTTAGGGACACCCTCGTGACCTTGTTTGGCCTTAAACAGTTCTTTGTAGGCCTGTCTCACACAGTCCCATTCTGAGGGGTCAGGGACACAGCGCGGACCCTGCCACAGGGTCTGTCTGGTGGACTTGGGCCGGCGGCCGGTGAGGGGAAGTGTGAGTGAATCAGCTGAGCCTCGGCTCTGGGGCAAGTCCCAGGGTGATGGGCTGACTGTGTCCTGGGAGCCCTGGGTTGGGGTAGATCCCTCCCGGACCCGGTCCACGGGTGCTGGTGGCAACCTCTCGGTCCGCCTTTTCCTGGGCAGCTTGTGGGCGCAGCCTGGCAGGCCAAGGCCCAGCCTCTGGAGCAGGTGGTGGCAGGGTCTTCTCTGTGTACCTTCCAGGGCCCTGGATGGCATGCGCTATACACACGCATGTATTTCCCAAGGATGAGCTGGCGCTGAAGGCTTCAGAAGCCAGTGAGAGACCGCAGGGATCCTTGGAGGGGCTGCAGCCATGAAGATGCTCCCTCTTTGCAGACCCAGGGACGGCCAGTTTTCTGTGGCTCAAAGAGGCTGCTATAACTGTGGCCCTGGAGCTGTTTTTGTCTAAGGCCTCGACGCTATCTGTAATAATGGCCTGACTCTTCTTCTAACTCCCATTTTAACTCAGTGCGGATCTTGGGCTTGAGTGTAAAACTCCAAACTATAAAACTTTTATGAAAAAAACATAGGAGAGTATCTTTAGGATATTGAACTAAAAGAGTTCTTAGACTTGACACTAAAAACAAAATCTATAAAAGGAAAATATTGGTAAATTAAAGTTCATCCAAATTTAAAACCTGACTCTGTGAAAGTTCTCCTCAAGAAGAAGGAAAGTGAAAATATTGTGTGGGAGATTATTTTTGAAAACAGCATTAACCAACCAACAAACAACTTGTGTCTAGAATATAGAAAAAACCGTCAGAACTCAAAACTAAAAAACAAGCCCCCAACCAATCCACGGACAAAGTAGGAAGAGACATTTCACAGACAGAGATAAACAGATGGCAAATGAGCCCATAAAAAGATGCTCAACATAATTAGCCACTGGGGAAATGCAAATTAAAACCACTGTAAGATATCACCACATACCTATCCAAAGTGGCTAAAATGAAAGAGTGAGGACATTATATTCTGGAGAGGATGCCCAGATACTGAGTAATCCACAGCCCTGGGGGTCATGGAAGGCGGCAGTCACTCTGGAAAACAGTTCGGTCCTTTCCCTAAACATCCGAGCATCACCCAAGCCAGCGATGGATGGCACTTCTGGGCGTGCACTGCAGAGAACCAGCGACTTTTGTTCACACAAAGCCTGCACGTGGCTGTTGTAGTGGACGTGGGGGCTGAAAGCCTGAGTCTATCCAGGTGTCCTCTGGTGGGTGACATTCAGTCCGCTCTGGTCCTTCCACACCGTGGGTCACAACTCAGCAATGTCGACAGAGAACAGATTAGCGGTCTCCAGGGGTTAAAGGGGTGGGGGCAGAAGGAAGGGGTGGTGCCTAAAGGACTTCCTGAAGCATGCTTCTGGAAAGGTCCCGAGTCCTGTTTCAGTGTGAATGTTCTGGGTGTGATATTGTGCTACTGTGTTGTAAGATGATACTGGGTAAAGGGCACACAGGGTCTCTGTGTATTATCTCTTACATGTGAACCTACAATTAGCCTCCAATACAACGCTTATTTAAAACTTAAAAAAAAAAAAGGGCCAGTCATGGGCCAGCCTCCCTGGAATGGGGAAGATGTGGGATATGAGGACCAGAGGATCTCCAGGAAGCCCCTAGAGTCTGTCCAGCACGGGCAGGAGGCCTACATGGGCAGACAGAGCTGCAGGGTCCCAGTCGTAGGGATCTACAGGAGCCTTGGGGAAGCTGGGGTCCCCGCTGGCATTGGGGAGCCCCTGGTGGACAGTCACAGGTGGGCTCGGCCAGAGGGGATGAAGCTCTGCAGGGTCTGCAGGTGCCCAGGTGAGGACGCCTGGGAACCAGCTCTGGAACCGTGGTCATGGTTCCTGTTACTGCAGGGGTCCGGGCTTTCCCTCGATGCCCAGGTTCTCTGCACACTTCAAGGAGGTGGGCGGAGCCCTGCATGGCAGGAGGAGGGGGAGGGGTAAGGATGCTCCAGTTCCCCGGGGGCACAGCTGGCCTTGGGGGCTTCTGGGTCCCCAGGGCTCTGCTGCCGGACGTGGATCCGTGTATGGCCATCCTGATGTCCCCTGCTATCAGGCTCCAGGGCTGCTGTTACAAAGTGCCACACGCTGGGGGTGTAAAGCAGCAGAAATTTGTCCTCTCACAGTGCTAGAGGCCAGATGTCTAAAGTCAGGGTGTCAGCAGGCCGGGCTCCCTGCAGAGGCTCCAGGGGAGGGTCCTCCTGCCCCTCTGGCTCTGGAGGGTCCATGTGGCTGTAGCCCATCACTCTGGTCTCTGCCCCATCTCCACATGACCCTTGCCCATGTCTGTGTGTCTCTCTTCTTCTTCTGAGGACACCAGTCACTGGGTTTGGAGTCCCCCAGTCCCATCTTGGGATGTTACCTTATTTACATCCGCAATGACTCTGTTCCCAAAAAGGTCACAATCTGAGGTTTTAGTGGATGTGGATTGGGGTAGACACTCTTCAACCCACTGCATCCCTCCCACCAGCCTTTGGAGTCCCTGAGCCTCGGGAAGCCCCTCCTTCCTGCTGGCAAGAGCCTTGGAGAACTGCTCATCTCCACGCACCGGCACCCCCCGGAAGACAGCTCCCATCTGAGCCTGGGGCTGCTTGTACATCACGGAGCCGAACCACTTCTAGAGCCGACAAAATGTGAGGGCTGCAGAAGAGTGCACTTAGATGCCGCACAAGTGATTTTTTTTAATAAAAAGGAAAGCCCTCATAAAACCACGTAATTATCCTCTCCCAGCTGTCCTCTGTGCACTTGGGCCGGTGAATGCCTGCAGGGGAGGGATGTGGTCCCGGGAGCAAGCTCTCGGGGGAGTGGGCACACCTGCCTGTGAGCTGGGGGGCACGCTCTCTGGGCAGAGTCAGTGTCTGCACCCGGCCGTGTGTGTGTTTGCAGCGGTCGAGGTGCATCCAAGTACCGTGCTTCACTCACGCACCAGTTCATTCGCTCACTCAACGGCATCCTCTGTGGGGAGGGCCCCTGCAGAAATGGGCTGGAGGAAACGGAGGGAGACCCCTGTCACAGGGCATGTACCCACCCAAGGGAGCAGGTGCTTTCATGAAGCGCACACCAGAGTTTTCACACGTGTGCATGTGCACTCGTGTGTGCATCAGCGTGGGATGATTTTACCAGTGCCTCCTGGGTACCAGGCTGGGCACCAGGCTTCTCACAGAGGTGTGAGTGGGCAGTCCCCTCCCTCCCCACCAGTGTCACAGGCAACATCTGTGTCCCAGAGGCTCTCTTCTGCACAAGCCCCTCACTGCCAGACCGCGTAGCTGGCAGGGGTCTGGGACAGGGAGAGCCTGGGTAGCCCTTCCTGGGTGCCAGGGTAGGGGGCGGGGGGCTCATACCCGTCAGTCCTGCTTGTGGCTCTCACCTAACCCTCACCAGCTCCCTGAGCAGGGAACACTGTGCCCATTGCCCAGATGGGGAAAGTGAGCCTGCCTGGGGTCTCAGAGGCAAGTCCTAAGTGCCTCCACCAGCCCTGTACCCTGGACCTGTGCCCCGCCTCCCACAGCTCCCTATCTGGGCAGGGGAGGCGGGCAGCCATCCTGCTTCAGCTTCGCCCCTCAGCCTTGGCCCCTGGCTCCTGGCCTTGAGGTCGTCGGTACTGTTGGGTTCGGGGTGAGGCCTTTGGACACACTTTCTGGGTGCAGTGGCCCGTGGTCTTTGTGGTACAAGTGAGGAAGCTGAAGGCAGAGAATGGGAGCCGAGGTGGGGAGAGACCTCCCCAGAAGCTGGCTCTGCCTTCAGCCTCCATGCTTGGAGGCCCCCTTGTGAGGTCCAGGCTGGGAGCCCGAGGCTAGCTGCTCAGTTCAGAGACGCCCGTCCACCACCATACACTGCTCCTGCCAGGCGGCCACAGTCAGCCCTCAGGCGGGGGAGCAGACCCCCACCCCGCATACCCTGGTGGAGATCTACGCCCTGGGCATGTGGAGCAGACCCCGGCCTCCGCTCCGTCTGGGGGCCTCTCCTGGCTCCTAGCCAGGGCGGGCTGCGGGCACCGTATGGCTGTGGGCCAGAGAGAGCATCCATCACTCGGCGGGGTGCAGGAAGAGTCTCGCTGCTCCCGTGGAGACCGTGGCGGGCCCTCTGGGGGGCTGACAAAGCCCTCCACTCCCGACCAGCCCTGGTGGACTTGGAACAGGAAACACTAGCCCTGGTGGACTTGGAACACTTCATTCGTTTGCAAAGTGACATGTTGATGGGACACGCTTCAGCTGCAATCGGGGAGATGAAGTCGGGTTGTCGCCTCTGAGCAGGCGGGAGCTGTGTCGTTCTGAGTTGTTCGTGTAATTGTTCGTGTTCTCCTCAAGGTCCCCCTGGGCCGCCTGGATCCAGGGCGGCTGTTGACAAATCCTGCACCACCGCTCGTCAGGCTGGCCTCTGGCCCTGTGGCCCTTTAATGGCCCCGGCGGTCCGCGCTCTGCACACTCGCTTAGACAGCAGGTCAGAGCCTCGCGCAGGCCACACCTCCAAGGCCCGGGGCTGGGCGGGCGTAGCCCAGTCATGGCTTTGACCGAGGGGCTGGGCTCCCAGTGGGGGTGGGCAGGGGCAGCCCTGGGAATGCAGAGGCCCTCCTGAAGACAAGCAGGCTGGTGTCCTGCCCTGCAGCAAGTCCCCGCAAACCCACCCGCTGCCCTGCAGCCCTCCTCCAGGGCCCTGGGCATCTCTCTGCACAGGGACCCCGCTGGTCAGCCCCGCCCCGGCCACTGCCCATGGGACTCCTTCCCCATCTTGCCCTTGGACTGTGGCCCCTCACCTCCCACCCACTGCCCCTGCTCTCAGGCCTTGTCGTTCTGCCTCAAGGGTCTGAATGTGGAGGCCCTGACTCTCACAGGACCCCCAGGGGGGCCCAGGGACACAGAAGGACTTCAGAGTGCCAGGCGCTCCTCATGGAGCCCATCAGAGGCCCCCTGAGAAGGAGATTTGACAAATACTATACCCACCCCCAACACAGTAATTTCCAGACCAGGGGCTGGCGGGGCTGCCCTGCCTCCTGTCTGCCGAGGGTTCTGTGCAGAGTGCAGCCAGTGCACAGTCAGAGACGAGCAGAGAACAGGAGCGGGGCCAGAGTGCCAAGGGGGCACCCACGGCAGACAGGCCCTGCCTGGCCACATGGCCAGTGCCCGTCACACAGGCGGGATTGCAAGGCCCACCTGACGCAGACCAGGTGGGAAAGCCTGCCGGACGGGGGAGGGAAGGGCTGCAGAGTGGGCTGAGCGGCTCTGCAATGGAGGGGGCGGCCACGCATCTCCACGCATCCTACAGGCAGGTGGGGGTCGTGGTAGGAGCGGGCGGGGCCTGGGGTTGACCTCAGAGGCGGCTGTGACAGCCGACCCTGCTCAGGCGCAGTCCGCACACCCCTGGGCCTATTCCTCCCAGCTCTGTAGGGGGCAGAATGTTCAGTAAATACATGAACTGAGAAAGTTACCTTCCTCCTGTTTCCTTCATGCAAGCTCCTGGTAGACAGTCTGGAAAATCCAGGGAAGGGCCGTGGTGAGCGTGAGGTCACATGACTCGGCTCCAGCACGTGCCCGGAGGGTTTGCACGTGGCAGCTGTGGCCACACGTGTCACAGGATGCCTTCTTCAGGCTTCTTTTATTTATGAGCTTGTTTTTTATTTGTCGTAAAACACACGTAAGGCGAAAGCTACCACCTGAACCCTTCTAAGTGCACAGGTCCATGCAGTGCAGCTGTACACCCGCCGCCCCACCCCACTCTAGAACTCTTCTATCTTCCCAGACTGAAGCTCCGCCCCCATTAAGCTCGCACTTCCCGCCTGCTCTCCATCCTGTGTCTTGCCTCTATGAGCTTGTGGACTCTGGGCTCCTTGCGTAAGTGGAGCCGTGCAGCGTTTGTCCCGTGGCGACCGGCTTATCTCACGAGCCTAGTGTCTTCAAGGTCCATCCACGGTGTGGCAGGACAGAGTCCCTCCTGTCGGGCGCGCCGTGTGGCTGGACCTCGCTGGGACCCCACCCACCCGCTGATGGACACAGGCGGCTCCACCTTTGGGCGTCAGTGCTGTCAGCACGCTAGCACACAGCACACTCCTGTGCTTGGCCGCCCGCCGCATCCGCTCCGCCTGAGCCTGGTCCGAAGTTACCGGAGCCTGGCGGTGGCGCTGGGTTGATTCTCCCACGTTGCGTGCGCTCGGATTGGTGAGTTGCTCCCTGCATTCCTGATTATGAGCAATTTGATGGGCAAATTTGTTCAAAAGCTTTGTTTGCATTTCAGACCATCTCTTCTGACAGAGTTGGCGGCGTAGAATTACTGGGTCAGCCCTTCTGATCAGGATGATGTCCGCATGAACTGTCAAGTTGCTTCTGGGAAGAGGAGCGGACGGTCTGCACTCCCCCAGGGCCCAGCAGAATAATTAATCCACACACACTCGATAGGCAGAAGGGCATGTTGGTGCTGTTTCTATTTTCATTTCTTTCATTACTTGGGAGGATAACTGATTTATCTCCATGTGTGTGTCTGGCATTTGTGAGTCCTATTTTCTGGAGTGTCTTTTCATGCATTTTGCTCATTTTTCAGCATGGGACTTGGTATTTTTCTTATCAGTTTCTAGGAGCTCTTTATATAATTAGAAGTCAGCACTGCTGTAATAGCTACAAACGTTTCCTGCCCTTCCTTCACCATGTAGTTTTTGGTTATGATTTTGCTTATAGAAATGTAATTTCTGGTATCAGATCAGGGGCTTTGTGGTCCTTCTTTGCCTGTAGGAAGCGCTTACAAGGGTGGGGGGAGCAAGTCTCATTCAAGTTTCCTTCTGGTTAATTCAGAGGTATCATCAAAAATTCAGAGCAAACCTGGGCCAGGGAAAATACTCGGCCTGAATCCTCTCCTGGCTCCCAGTGGCCTGGAGCGGACAGGGTCCCTGTGTGACCTTCAGGGCTTTTCTGCAATTCTCTGTCCCCACGGTCCGCCTAACTCAGAAAACCTCCTGAACATCAAGGCTTTTTTCTTCTACGAGGACTGCTCGACTTCCCCCCAGCCACGACTCCTGCCTGTCCCGCCCTGGCCTAGGGCCAGACCTCTCACACTGCTACCCTTGAACTTCCTCAAGATCACCACTTCTTAATGACTGACTTTTGCCAAGGCAGGGTTGCGTGCCCATCCCTGGGTCTAGCACACAGTAGGTGCTTATAAGAAGCCGGGGCTACACTGCGCCTTATGAGGTCTGTAAGCTCTCTTCCCAGCCTGTCGTAACTGGGGTTTGTAAAAAAGCCTCATTTACTGTTGTTTTTGAGTCACAATTCTGAGAGTTCCCAGCAGATACACACCTGAATAGAATGTTGAGCCTTGTCCTCTGGGCCCAGCTGATGAAGAAGGAGGGGAGACACTCAAAAATGCTTCCTTTCTGGTGTCCTAACACCCCTTGGAGTTGGTGATGGATAGGGAAGCCTGGCGTGCTGCAGTCCATAGGGTCGCCAAGAGTCAGACATGACTGAGTGACTGAACTGAGCTCAGCAGCCCCTGGATCACTGTCCTCCAGAATAGAATGTTGAGCCTTGTCCTCTGGGCCCAGCTGATGAAGAAGGAGGGGAGACACTCAAAAATGCTTCCTTTCTGGTGTCCTAACACCCCTTGGAGTTGGTGATGGATAGGGAAGCCTGGCGTGCTGCAGTCCATAGGGTCGCCAAGAGTCAGACATGACTGAGTGACTGAACTGAGCTCAGCAGCCCCTGGATCACTGTCCTCCCTTGGGGGGTACAGCGCTTGGACGGTGAGCAGGGTCTTCCTTTGTCAATCTCAACCCCTCCCCAGATGTCTTTCCAAGTGTGAAAGAAAGTATTAGTTGCTCAGTCGTGTCTGCCTCTTTGCAAGTGTATGGACTGTCGCCCGCCAGGCTCCTCTGTCCATGGGATTCTCCAAGCAAGAATGCTGGAGTGGGTTGCCATTTCCTTCTCCAGGGGATCTTTCCCAACCCAAGGATCAAATCTGTGTCTCTCACATTGCAGGTGGATTCTTCATGGTCTTGTCTGAGCCACTAGTGAGGCCCTGTCTTTCCAAGGCTGATTCTAAATGCATTGCCCCACCTCTGTCGTTATTCAGTAGCTCAGACATGTCCAACTCTCTGCGTCCCCACGGAGTGCAGCACACCAGACTTCCCCATCCTTTACCATCTCCCGGAGCTTGCTCAAACTTATGTCCATAGAGTCTGTGATGCTATCCAACCACCTCATTCTCTGTCATCCCCTTCTCCTCCTGCCTTCAATCTTTCCCAGCTTCAGGGTCTTTTCTAATAAGTCAGCTCTTTACCTCAGAGGGCCAAAATATTGGAGCTTCAACATCAGTCCTTCCAATGAATATTCAGCACTGATTTCCTTTAGGATGAACTGGTTGGATCTCCTTGCTGTCCAAAGGGCTCTCAAGAGTCTTCTCCAAGACCACAGTTCAAAAGCATCAATTCTTCAGTGCTCAGCTTTCTTTATGGTCCCACTCTCACATCCATATGTGACTACTGGAAAAACCATAGCCTTGACTATATGGACCTTTGTTGACAAAGTAATGTCTCTGCTTTTTAGTTTGCTGTCTAGGTTGGTTATAGCTTTTCTTCCAAGGAGCAAGCATCTTTTGATATCATGGCTGTAGTCACCATCTGCAGTGATTTTGGAGTCCAAGAAAATAAAGCCTCTCACTGTCCCCATCACCCTACCCTTAGCTGCCATCAAACACGCACTCCCGTTCCTCTCCGTCCAGGCTGATCATTAAATATGATTCAGACTCTGTCCAACACCCAGCCCTCCCCCAGACCTTGGAACCCAGAGCGCCTTTCAGGGGTCCGGCCGGTGCCCTATTGGGCGTCCCCCAAGCCCCAGGCTGGGCCTGAGCATGGCAGGGGGCCTCTTCCCAGCTCCCAGCTAACCAGATGCTCCAGCTGTTTCCGGCGTCTCTGCTGTGATCGCTCTGGCCACCCCAGAGTCAGCGCCATCCTTGGCTCCACTGGCCTTTCTGTTCCAGGTCCAGTCGCCACCCACCTGGTTTTCTTTCTGTGTCTCTTCAGCTTACGTGGGCGAGAGGCCACTGGTCACTCACAGACTGGTGACCTCAGGTCAGGGATCTGCTCGTAGCAGTTAGCACCAGGTCCTATGGAGGCCATCTTCTTGGGTGTTCGGGGGCAGCTGGGGCAGGGGTATGGCCGAATTCTCCAGGCAAGAGCAGTTGGGAGACCACGGGGCTTTGAGCTCACCCCCCACCCTCCGGGCCCACCCACTTGCCGGCTGCTCTGTCTTAGCGGCACACCTTTGGCCTCCTGGCCTTTGGTCTTCTCTTTCCCTTAGTGTCTGAGTGACCCTGGGTCTTCACGACCAGCTTGGGGGCTGCCTCTCCGGGTAGCTGTCCTCGCCTGGAGTCCCCTGTCGTGGGAAATTCCTGCTTCCTCCAGGCCCTCAGCTCACAGTCACCAAAGCTTCAGGCTGCCTGCCTCCACTGGGCTTGCAGGAGACTCAGGGACCATGGCAGCAGCTGCCTGAGGCTGAAAAGAGGGGAGAAAAGGTCAGTGGGGAAGAGACAGGATGTTCATCCCTGCCTACGAGCTTGGAGACATCCAGACGGCTGCTTGATGTCCCTCGGTCTGCCCTCTAAGGCTTAGACCACAGCCTCCATGAGATTACACATGGGATGGGCAGTGGGAGGGGTCCATATACCTTGTCCCCCAGTTTCTTGTTCCCAGGAAGGGGAGTTCCTTCCGGACGGGAACTGCTTCCTCCTGGAGGTGAGGGACAGAGGCTGGGCCGCAGCTTCCTGTTCTGTGTGCTCTTGGACCTCGACTCCAGACCCAAGGGTCACCTAGTACACTTTACCCTTGATCTCCGCTCCACAAATGCAGGTGAGGCACACTAGTCCTCATAACGAGCAGGAAATCTTTACTTGCCAGACATAATTTTGACAGAAATATAAAGTGGTGGTGAGCTAGTGAGTTTTATATCACCGTGTTTACCTCTCGGCTAAAATCTGAGAGTTACAAGGTCTCCATGTGTGCCTGCCTGTCTGTGTGTGTGTGTGTATATATATATATACTTTATATATATATATATTATATATATATATATATATAAATGCTGTATATGTGATATTTCTCTACCTCTGGATGGTATTACCATTACCAAATTAATTCATAAAATCTCATAAGAGAGCTCTGTTTCAATTGACTTAGGGATAAGTAATCATTTACATATAAATTAAATATTTCTATAAGTCCCAGAAACATAAAAACTAACCCAGATGCTTTCCAAGTTTGTGATCTGGGTAACCTTTGATAAATATAATTAGTTTAACATTGCTGGCTTAATAAAAGTTAGTATGTCTCCTGAATTATTACCATGAACACATAGTTTTGTTCTATTTAGGTTTACTAGTTAAAGTAAGGGAATGTTAGGTGCCTCAAATGGTAAAGAATCTACCTGCGATGCAGGAGGCCTGAGTTCAATCCCTGGGTTGGGAAGATTCCCTAGAGGAGGGCATGGCAACCCACTCCAGTGTTCTTGCCTGGAGAATCCTCATGGACAGGAGCCTGGTGGGCTACAGTCCCTAGGGTTGCAAAGAGGTGGACATGACTGAATGATTAAGCACAGCACAGGACCAGATATTTTTAATTATATAAATTATAAATTCAGCCGAAGAACAAATGTATAAGTAAAGATGTCATAAAAATGAATTGCTTGATGTACATTACTTCCTACATATCAAGCATAACAGTGAAAGAAAAAATAAAACATTCACTTTGTAAATTTTTGCTGTCTGATGCTTGTCTAAATGCATATGCCATAAAAATAGTTAACAGGGGAGAAACTTAAGATGATGGAGAGCTATGTTTAATAACATGCTATGTCTACCTGAAATAATGTCCAGATCATTCTACAGTGAGATGAACTACAGAAATATTCATTGCTGAGTAAAAATTTATGTCATTATGGGTTCTTATATGGTATTGAGAGACTAAATGTATCTGAATCTGTTAATAAACAAGCTCTTTTTGCCACTTTGAAAAAATTGTACTTTAATGAAGCACGTGCCTATCAAAATTGTGAGATGATGTATGGATAAAATTTGCTTATCTGCTAGAGAATGCTGGTATGTGACAGGCAATTCACAACTGTTTGCCTCTTAGTTTTCTCTTTAATAGAAAGGGGACATGGTTTATATGTCAATATACGTAAAAGAAAGCTACCAAAAAATAGTGAGGGGCACAACTTTGTATTCTAAGTATACAAGGAAAAATAGAATGTGTTTTGCTAATGAAAAAAAGAGCAATTTTGGTGTAAAGTAAGATGACTGGCTGTTTCAAAATAAGAAAACATAAAAACACAGACCAAAACCTGAAAGGCTACAGAAAGCTATATTAATAGAAGATTCTTCAAAACAGAATTTTATGTGTGTTCAAGCTGTGTTTGAATGAATTTGTTTATAAGGTTTAAAAAAATAAACTCAATAGTCTATGACTATAAAACTAGAGTTTGGTTTTCTTTGTTGTAACAACAATCTTTTTTTGGATTACTGGTCTGTCCTTCATATGAGATTGTAAAAGGTTTTTCTTTACATTTTGAGTAACTTCCGTACTAAATAGATTCTAGGTCTTGTCAGAATAATTTCTTGTGTTTTGTTTTAATCTTGCTATGTCATTGATTACTTAAGAGAAGTTACATATAATTTCATAGTTATCACAGGTCCTACTTAATCGTGTCCAAAACTTTTGGCCTTTTTGACAACTTTCCCAAATCAAATCCTAACTGAAAATTTGACCTCAAACTGTCCTTGAGATTTTCCAACAGGTTTCCAAAATCTTGAAGGATCTGTTGTCAACTTGTAAAGAAAGGAATTCGTAAAAATAGTTTACTTATTATGTTGAATTGCCTGAAAAACATTGTCAAATAAGAAGAGATGATTAATCTTCCCTAGGTTATGTTTGATGGGAAAATGTTATTCGCATAGGTCTTTCAGAAATTATTGAAGTCCATAGAAATGCCTCAACACTCTTGTTTTCTACCATATTTCCAGTATAATGTTGTCAGTCATCATTCCAGCTATTATTTCATATGCTGCATGCCACAGAAATAACCAAAGTTTCTTGTCAAATGAACTCTCATTTGTTTAACAACCGTTTTAGGTCTCTCGTCCTCCACAAATAGTTTTTGTTTTACTCTATTCTTTGATAGCATTTGGAGTCAGTGTGTTCCATCTTCCTTAAAAAAGACTGCCTCAGAGATCCCAGGAAAGAACCGTGGCAGGTGTTCTGGTAGACAAGCTTTTGATATCATTGCCGAAATAACTTTGAGATCGGCCCACTGGACTGAGTCTGGAGTTCCAGAAGTCTAGTGGAGAAGAAAGTGGGCTTATAAAACTGCTAAGCCAAGAGCAAGCAGAATAAGAATTAATTACATGGGACTAAGTGACCTGATAAAGGGTGGTTATAGTTCTTTGAGGGACATTGCTTGTTCTATGATGTTCTATTTTCTGGATATAAGAAATGAAACTTCTGTCCCTTATTTCTTATCTATACTTGTATCAATGAATAGATTATATTTTTGTAGACAGAAATAAAACATGTATGTTGCCTCCCTTCCTGACTCCTCCAGAATTCAAAGCTACTATTTAGTATATTTATTTTCACAGCCTTATAAGTATTTGTGAAAGTTCAGTAAGAATCTGTCCTCCTTGAGATAGGACATAAGTAGAAATATTGGTTATATAACAAAGGCTTTGACTAGAAAGTAGTATCTGAAAACGATGACCAAACAATTTCAAAGAACTAAAAGCTGACTTCCTGGGCCAATGGTTACAAAGCCCTCTTGGGTACCTGGTGTACACAGCTCCCAGCCTTACAGATGAATGAGTGAGGTCACTTCCTGGCAGGCCTAGAAAACTGAAGATATTTTGGAGACCTTGAGAAGAGAAGAATTCACCCAAACCTTTAGGCATCACAGGCAAAATCTAGTGGTGGGTTCTCAGCTTGGCTTCCTAGACTTGAGAGACTTAAAAGTTCAATCTGAGATTCCTAATGTAAAGTTCCAGCAAAGTGAGCCAGAAAAGGCTTTTGTGATCTGTTAGCATTCTTGTAACATGGGCTTCCCTGATGGCTCAGACAGTAAAGAATCTGCTTAAAGTGCAGGAGACCCTGGGTTTGATCCCTAGGTTGGGAAGATCCCCTGGAGAAGGAAATGCCAAACCACTCCAGTAGTCTTGCCTGGAGAAGCGCATTGACGGAAGAGCCTGGTGTGCTACAGTCCATGGGGTCTCAAAGAGTCAGGCAGGACTGAATGACTCACGCTACTACTATATCACCCTTATAGCACTTTCTTAAATAATCTGGCCAAATCTAATGAAACTAGACTAATTTTGTAAACAAAAATGACATTACTCTGACTTTTGCTGTTCCGTCGCCCAGTCGTGTCTTACTCTTTACGACCCCATGGACTGCAGCACGCCAGGCCTCCTTGCCCCTCACCATCTCCCAAATTCACCCAAGTTCACGTTCACTGCATTGGTGATGCCATCCAGCCATCTCATCTTCTGACGCCCTCCTCTCCTTCTGCCCTCAGTCCTTCTGACAAGTATTCGGGGTTGATCATCTTTGATCAAAAAGGCAGGTGATGGTAGAGATAAATTTTATGATTCAGTAGAAAATGAAAATCTGCACTGTGGGTTATTAGATTCTAATCCTATTCATTGCCTTTGAGCTACTTTTACCTTTTTGTAAACTGGATCCTGCCATCTTGCGTATTTTGTCAGAAAATGACGTAACGTTTCCATTTTTCTCTCATCCTCCCGAGTTGACATCACTGAGAACAAAAACTGCCCTTTTCTGGAAGCCCTGCATCCTGAAGCCAGGTGATTTGTTATAACATCTGAGGATTTATCACTGCACTGAGTGGGCCACTCAGGAAGCTCATGAGAACATGGTGTCTCAAGCTAGGCAAGTGACCGATGTTATCTGCCACCTTCACTCCACTGCTAAGACACTTTGAATCCAGCATTGGGAAACTGCAGACGGGGCTGTTCTCTGGATTCAGAAAACAGTCTGTTCCAACCATTCATCTGCATTTCTCTCTTTTCATAGAAACTCTTCCCATCTGAAGCCTGACTGCTCTTATCCTCCAGCAAGCATCCTCCACTACCAAGTGCTGACAGGGATTCAACTGCCGCTCCACGAACAAAGGTGATTGAACGAGAAGTGGGCGTGCGTGGTACAGAACAAAGAAGGGGTCTCTTCCATCCTTGAACAATAGAGCGGCTCACAGAGACTCCTTCCTTGACCAGACTCTGGTCCATCTCCGTGGAGCCCTTCTTTCACTAGGCAACTTCGCATGTCCTCAAGAGCCCAGGCGTAGGAAGAATTCTACAACAATCCTACAAACAAGCCAGCTTATCTAGTACCCCCTCCCTTGACATCTGGTCAAATCCCTGATCAGCTGTGATCAGGTCTGATCGGTCTCACACCAGGTCTGATCACCTGGCCTGCCTTTAGCAAGAGTCCTGTTAGGTCTGTTTCAACAGAGACCACTTCCCATCATCCCTAAGGCTTCCTCTCAGTGAGTTTCCATCCATACCCCCACTTGCTCCTTGCCTTGCTTCTGCTGCATTCGAAGTTAAGTCTGATTCTGTATCGAAGTTTACTATAGAGAAAATCCCCAAAAATCTGTTTTTAACCCTTTACCTCCCATCCAGCTCTGATTCTCTCTGATACAGGTGTTGGGAAGGGCTGGCCCTGAGCCTGACGTGCCGGAGGGACCAGCTCCAGGCCGAAAGCCCCAGGCAGGCACCAGAAAACCCACTGCCTTGGCAGGCCGTCTGGTCCGGGGATCCCATCACCCCATGGGGAAGACTTCTGGGCAGGATTTCATGGTACTGTTCCCAGCCTTGGGCCATGGAGGGAGGGTCTTGGGTGCAAGCTGGACCCTGGGGTGTTCATCCTGTCATCTGCACATGGGATGGAAATGTCAAGTAAAAGCAGCTATGACCTTCCTAAAGGTTAAGATGAAAACAGTTAAAGTGAAAAAAGAAAGTGCAGATGATTACATTTATTGACTGACCCTGACAGAAAATAGACAGTTCTGGAATGACTGATAATTAAATCTCAAACAGGCATCTTTAATACCTAAAAATGAAGATAATTTCAGAGACCCACCAGACTCATTCTGTTCACTAATATATTTCTGTTCCCTTGCTTTCTGAGGATCAGCAAAATCAGTAGCTAGTTTTATTTATAAGTATCTTCATGATATATGTTGTGTTAGTGGAGTTGATATCCACACAAGGCACAGAGGTAGGGACAGGACCTCAAGTGTTACTCTCCTCTTCAAAATTCCCCATCAGTACTTTATGTCGTGGTCCTGCTCTTTACTTGATCTTTCCCTGATTACTTCAAAATCACATCGTCTAGCTGGTTAGCAGCATGTAGTATTCCATTCTTTTGACTATTCCCAGAACACCTTGTCCCTTCTTCAAATGGCAGCCAATTCCTGTTCCTGCTTCAGGACCCATTCGTGTCCTCTCTTTTGAGAAGCACATATGATCCCTCCAGGTGAGATTTCTTTGTAATGGTATTGACAACAGTGTGCCAGCATTGTGGAGTTACTCATCCTTCTCCCTTGGTTAGTTGTAAGGTTCTTTGGGGTGGGACACAGAAACTGACTTATGAAGTTTTTATTCAGTACTTGGCTGAGTGTCTACTCCATACCAGATGCTGTTCAAATTCCTGCTGAATAAATACATAGATTTTTCAAGGATAGAGGTTACTTAGTGAATTGTAAGGTTCTTTGGGGTGGGACACAGAAACTGACTTATGAAGTTTTTATTCAGTACTTGGCTGAGTGTCTACTCCATACCAGATGCTGTTCAAATTCCTGCTGAATAAATACATAGATTTTTCAAGGATAGAGGTTACTTAGTGATAGAAGGCTAGATCAGTAGGTTTTCTACTATCTTTGACTGAAATCTGCATTTTGTATCTTGGTGTTATGAGAATACCGTTTATTTACTCACTTTCAGTTGACATTAGCTGAATATTCTTTTTTCTTCCTGCAATACTCAGAAAACAATCGTATGTAGACGTGTAGTTTGCTCTATACCTATCTATGAAACCAGGCTTGTTTAGATTTTTCTCACCTGCTATTTCCTTCTAGAATGGCTATTTTAAAAAGTCATAATAAAAAAGTCATGTTTTTAATGACATGGAACAGCTTTCAGTGATCAGTTGTGTTTCTTTCTTCTTTTATTTATTTTTTCTTAGCATAGAATAACAACTATAATAAATGTATCAGTCTCCTCTAAATATAAACATTACTGTACTGGAATATACACAAGTTTTGGAGGTACCTGGCTGTAAAATGCCCTTGCTTTGTAAGCTATTTTAAAAAGTCATAATAAAAAAGTCATGTTTTTAATGACATGGAACAGCTTTCAGTGATCAGTTGTGTTTCTTTCTTCTTTTATTTATTTTTTCTTAGCATAGAATAACAACTATAATAAATGTATCAGTCTCCTCTAAATATAAACATTACTGTACTGGAATATACACAAGTTTTGGAGGTACCTGGCTGTAAAATGCCCTTGCTTTGTAATAAGCTTTATTACTGTCTGAAGATAAGTGTAATGGAGAGTGATTCATGAGAATTCAAATTACACTTAATTTTTCTTAATAGCAAACAAGAAAATCCCACCTTTTGTACACCTTAAATTTTCTTACGTGTTCATGTCTCAGACAGAACCTACCTAAAAATTGGGGCTATGTACATATATAGTAGAGATCAGAGAGACCCCAGGTCACCCACTTGTCCCTGGATAATAGAAATTGCACACAGGTACAGAAGATGTATGAGAATTTGATGGAAAGTTAAAAGCAGAACAGCCATCTCATCTTCTGACGCCCTCCTCTCCTTCTGCCCTCAGTCCTTCTGACAAGTATTCGGGGTTGATCATCTTTGATCAAAAAGGCAGGTGATGGTAGAGATAAATTTTATGATTCAGTAGAAAATGAAAATCTGCACTGTGGGTTATTAGATTCTAATCCTATTCATTGCCTTTGAGCTACTTTTACCTTTTTGTAAACTGGATCCTGCCATCTTGCGTATTTTGTCAGAAAATGACGTAACGTTTCCATTTTTCTCTCATCCTCCCGAGTTGACATCACTGAGAACAAAAACTGCCCTTTTCTGGAAGCCCTGCATCCTGAAGCCAGGTGATTTGTTATAACATCTGAGGATTTATCACTGCACTGAGTGGGCCACTCAGGAAGCTCATGAGAACATGGTGTCTCAAGCTAGGCAAGTGACCGATGTTATCTGCCACCTTCACTCCACTGCTAAGACACTTTGAATCCAGCATTGGGAAACTGCAGACGGGGCTGTTCTCTGGATTCAGAAAACAGTCTGTTCCAACCATTCATCTGCATTTCTCTCTTTTCATAGAAACTCTTCCCATCTGAAGCCTGACTGCTCTTATCCTCCAGCAAGCATCCTCCACTACCAAGTGCTGACAGGGATTCAACTGCCGCTCCACGAACAAAGGTGATTGAACGAGAAGTGGGCGTGCGTGGTACAGAACAAAGAAGGGGTCTCTTCCATCCTTGAACAATAGAGCGGCTCACAGAGACTCCTTCCTTGACCAGACTCTGGTCCATCTCCGTGGAGCCCTTCTTTCACTAGGCAACTTCGCATGTCCTCAAGAGCCCAGGCGTAGGAAGAATTCTACAACAATCCTACAAACAAGCCAGCTTATCTAGTACCCCCTCCCTTGACATCTGGTCAAATCCCTGATCAGCTGTGATCAGGTCTGATCGGTCTCACACCAGGTCTGATCACCTGGCCTGCCTTTAGCAAGAGTCCTGTTAGGTCTGTTTCAACAGAGACCACTTCCCATCATCCCTAAGGCTTCCTCTCAGTGAGTTTCCATCCATACCCCCACTTGCTCCTTGCCTTGCTTCTGCTGCATTCGAAGTTAAGTCTGATTCTGTATCGAAGTTTACTATAGAGAAAATCCCCAAAAATCTGTTTTTAACCCTTTACCTCCCATCCAGCTCTGATTCTCTCTGATACAGGTGTTGGGAAGGGCTGGCCCTGAGCCTGACGTGCCGGAGGGACCAGCTCCAGGCCGAAAGCCCCAGGCAGGCACCAGAAAACCCACTGCCTTGGCAGGCCGTCTGGTCCGGGGATCCCATCACCCCATGGGGAAGACTTCTGGGCAGGATTTCATGGTACTGTTCCCAGCCTTGGGCCATGGAGGGAGGGTCTTGGGTGCAAGCTGGACCCTGGGGTGTTCATCCTGTCATCTGCACATGGGATGGGCAGGGCTTGTCTGAAGGCACATGGGGATGGGGACAGCCAGCGCGGGACTAGAAGCGGGAGACCTCCCTCTGCCCAGCTGCAGCCGTGGCCCTCCCCCTGCGGACTGGCTCCCCACTGCCCTCGGATGGTGAGGCTGTAGCTCCTCTGTCCTCTGGAAGCTGGCTCTGGGGCTTGGGGGGAGCAGCCTGGGCCCTTTCCAGGCAGGAGTTTAGGCCGATATGCTTTCCTCGTAGCATCCCTTACTCTAGGCGGTTTTCTTACCTGTGGGGTGCAGCTGTCTACTGCCCGTCCCGCTTCATGGAGAGTGCAGCCATGTGGTCATGGATCTCCAGCATCTTGCCTGCCCTGTGGGCTTTCTGTTCCCAGGACAGGGCCTGATGTGTGTGGACAAGTGGTGATTAGGTCTCTCTGAGTGCAGACTATGCAACTCCATGATCCCCAGCAGGAGATGGAGGGCACACCTTAGTGGGGCCTCTGGGCACTGCAACTGGAGAGCTCGGGGCTACGGGACGGACATTTCATCTGCTTTTGAAACTGAGACAGTGTGTAGGAATGCTGTTTGTGTCCAGTCACATACTAATCACAAGTGATTCTTATCTTTCAGAATGGGTCCTATAGGACCTCCCCCTAATGAGTTTGTTCTCCTGGTTTGTGTGACTTTCATGTTTCTGCAGAATAACAAGGATTTAAAAATTATACAATTTGCACTGGATATCAGCTCAGTTTGGTTTTCTTTGGAAAATGTCTCAGTAAATTCTTGATAACTGTCCACCACCTGACACAAACAGCCAACTCATTGGTAAAGACCCTGATACTAGGAAAGCTTGAGAGCAGGAGCTGAAGGGGCCAACAGAGGATGAGATGATTGGATGGCATCACTGAGTCAATGGACATGAACTTGGGTGAACTGGAGATGGTAAGGGCCAGGGAGGCCTGGCGTGCTGCTGTCCATGGGGTTGCGGAATCTGATGTGACTTAGCAACTGAAAACAAAATGTTCCCAAAGAACAAAAGAGGCGGCTGGTGGGTCAGGCGGAAGCATGTGAATTTCTGGTCTTCTCGTGCTTTTTATGCTCCTTCACTTGTGACGCTACAAGTGTCAAGGTGTGTAAGTCTACCATGGAGGGGTACACAGGTTGTATACTGCCCAACTCAAGAAGTGCCAGCTTAAGTGTTCACGTAGAACACTGTGTAAGTCACACTCCTTGGAGCTGAGCAGCAGAGGACTTGTACAAGTGAGCACAAGGGACCTTGTGCCTCCGGGGCCTGTCAATTGTTAGCCATTGGTAGACACTGGTCGTGCTGTCTGCTCTTTTCAAAGAACAGTCTGGGGTAGAGGCATGGGATGCAAGCCTTGCTCTAAGACCCTGGCTCGCATTGCTAGAAGACATCACCAATCCCAACCCACAGATTAGCCCTTTGTGGGCCAGGCAGAGGGAACCACGTGCCTTGTTGGGGTGCATGTGAGCCCTTTTCCCATGTGAGATTCTCAAGCTGGCCTGGCTCCACAGCTTGTCCTGGGTTGCTCAGCAGGTAAATGCTGAGCCCGTAGACACCCTGGGGCTGCTCTTCCTTCTCCAGGCGTTGCTGATAAATGTGGCTCTGGAGAAAGCCCAGGCAGGGGAGCCAGGATGAGAGATGTCACTTACCAGCCAGGTTTTCATGGGCTTATTTGAATCTGCAGGCCTGGGAACAGGGACTAATGGATCTTTACAGACTCCTACTGTGTTCATTTCCTACCAAAATGAGGTTCACATTCAAGGCTAAGCAATGCAAATAACTCTGTCTGTCTCCCTCTTTTCTTGGTTCAGATCAGAAAAAAGAGTTTATAGCCATGGGTCTGTTTTCACAGTGATGGATGCGAATGAGGCATGCAGGCTGTGTCCACCTCCTGGAGCATGTGCATACACCTGGACACATAGGTGTGACACACACACGCACCATGGATATCCCCTCATACATGTGGGCGTGAACTTCGTCATGCTGCCAGCAGCTTACATGTTCCATATCCCTGTGGCCAGGCTGCACATGCATAGGATAGGTGCACACGCAAGCCCATGACCAGACAAGTGTGCTCACAGACGTCTGCTCACACTGGCCTCAGGCCACATGTGTCCTCCTGCAAAGAGGAACGAATGGCCTGTGCATGCACAAGCACGTGCTCACACCGCAGACAGACCCTGCTCTCCAGTGGTCGAAGGCTCTCGGTGGTTGAAAGCCAGACACTAAAAGCGTTCATGAAATAATACTGTCAGAGGTTCCGCAGCAACACTGATTTCTGTGGTTGTTAGAGTTGAGTAAATAAACCCCAAGGGGCATTTAATATGGGGTCTGCTCACAAAGGGCCAGTCCTGGTGAGGAGCAGAAATGGGTATTGCTTTTCAGTCTTCCTTAAAGTGGAGACAGCGAGGACAAAGGTGGTCTCAGAGTCTCCTAGCCCATCAGCTGGTTCCTTTTCAGGAACAGATGTTGCCGTTTCCAGGAAGCCCAACTAGAGCCAGTGAGGACCCTTGAGAGCACCCTGGTACAGGTGGTCCCTGACCCTCCCCACAGCCAGCTCAGGGGCCACAGTACCCACCACGGATGGCGGGGAAGCCACCTTCCTCCCTGTACCCTCTGAAGTCTGCATTCATCCTGAGTTCATGGTTTGTAGCCTCTGGCCCTGATTGCCAACTGCCAGGGCTGACTTGTGTCTCTGGAATCCCTATGCTGCAGTCCTGACCCCAGGACCTCAGGATGGGGCTGTGTTTGGAGAACAGACCTTCCAAGGGGTGATTAAGTCTGAATGGGGTCATGAGGAAACTGGGTCACACTGGCCCAGTCTGACAGGCATCCTTATTATAAGGGGAGATCAGGACCCAGACACGGACAGAGGGATGACTACTCAAGGTCACTGGGAGAAGATGGCATCTATGTGCCAGGGAGGAAGGCCTCAGGGGTAACCAGCCCTGTTGATGCCATGGTCTCCAGAACTGGGAGATGATATGCACCTGTTGTTTAATTCCCCATCTGGGGGCTGTGTTATGCAGGCCCTGAGAAACTCTGACACCAGCAGCCCTCAACCCCAAGCTGACCTCCCACCACTGGCCTTATACGGAGCCCAACGCCAGCTGTGGCTGACCGCCTGCCACTAGCCACATGTGGCCATGCCGTTGAATCTTTTAGAGAGACTTAAAGAAAGAATTCCTGTCCCTTTGCCCATGTAGTTTCCATTTGCGGGGCTCTTCATTCCTGTATCTGATTGATGTTCCTGTCTGGCATCTTTTCCTTCTGCCTGGAGGGTTCCCTTTAGCATTTCTCATAGGGCACGGCAGCAGGTGGTGACATTTTTGCTTTTTATGTCTGAAAAGGTCTGTTGTGCCTTTGTTTCTGAATACTATTTTTGTTGGGTAGAGAATTTTCAGTTGATGGGTTTTTTCTTTCAATACCTTGAAGATGTAGTTCCGTGAGACTCTTCTGCATCATTTCCAGTGAGAAATCTACATCCTTATCTTGGCTCTTTTATATAAAACATGCCTTTTTCTTTTCCCAGATTTTCTCTCTAACACTGGTTTTGAGTAATTTGGTTTCGATGAGTCATGGTGAATGTTTCTTCTTGTGTGTGTGTGTTTTGTGTGTGCGTGTTTGTGTGTTTTTAACTTCTTGGATCTGTAGGTTTGTAGTTACCATCACATTTGGAAAACTTGCAACCTTTACTTCTTTGAATACGATTCCTGTTCTCTCTCCTCCATCTTCCCTCTTAAGCACTGTGGACACATCCATCAGGCTGCTGGGAGGCCCTGGCTCGCTGCTGCTCTGCAAATTCTTTGACTGTGTGTCTTTCAATCTGGATAGTTTCTATTGCTCTGCCATCAAGGTCACTAACCTTTTCTCCCCAATCCATCTTTAATCTGATCAATGCACGGTTCATCGCAGACGTTGCGGTTTCAGCTTGAGGAGTTTGCTTTGGGTTGCAAACTTACACTGCCTGTAGTCCACCCCAAAGAGCTGCCCTGTATTCAGCCAAGGGTCACAGCTACAGTTGGCAGGAGAGGGACCCCAGGGACAGGCAACCCCTCTGACTATGTGTTCAGAAGGAGCATCATCAGAGGCAACAGCAGGACTGGGGAGCTGGTCAGGGGGCTGCTGCAAGTTCCCAGGTGGAAGACGAAACAGCAGAGATGGTGAGACAAGCTTGATTTTCTATTTTAAAGTAGAACTGGAAGGACTTTCAGACAGAGGGCAAGCCAAGGCGGGGCGGGAGAAAGAAAGGCATCCAGCAGTGCTTGAGGACTGGAAATTAAATGATGGTGGATGCCAGCTTCTCATTCAGACAGAGGGCCTCCTCAGGGCAAGGTGTTCTCACCTGTTCCCCAGCTCCACTGGACTGGCCTGTCTAGCTTCTTAATAAAGGAAGACTCCCGGCTTCACTGGGTGATCAGAGTTGGAGATGGATACACAGACCCAAAGGTCAAGAGAAGAAGGATGTTTCCAGAGAGACTGAATTTCCTTCCTCCAGCTTCCAAAGAGATGACCAGACAGGGTGAGCTGCCAGGGTCTGAGAAGCAGGAGAGGGCTGTGGGCTCTCGGCTTCTTCCTGGCCATCTGTCCTCCTCCTTCCCCCACCAACGCAAGGAAAACTGGGGTCCCTCCACCAGCCCTAGTTTCCGACTGGGTGTAGGAGGCCTCTCCACCTCTGGTTCCATCCTCGGGACAGTGGTGAGTGCCCACTGGGGCCAGCCCTGGTCTGTCTGAAGGCCTGACTTCTATTCTGAGTCCTGGCCTGGACAACCTCCATCGCCACCAATGTTTACTGAGCACCTACCGTGATCTAGGGGCTCTTCAGTGATCCAGACAGACAGGAAGCCACCCTCAGGGGCCGTGGCTCAGGGTCGTTAGGTGGGCAGACACACAGATGTAGCTTCAAGGAGGGAAAGAGGCCATAAGAAAGGCAAGACGTGGCACCAGAGCCAGTAGCGGGACAGCGGCAGAGTGGGAACTGTCCCAGCTGGAAGGGTCTCTGGGGCTCTGGACCTGGGGCCTGAGTGGCGAGGAGTCGCCTGGGGAGACTGCGAATAATGCATCTCGTTGTCCAGGCCCTTGGTCAGTGGAAAATCCTGTCCCCAGGTCTGTAACCAGATGCTGGGCCCAACGAATGAATGAGTGAATGAATGAGTGAACAAAGGCCTTGAATTAACTCCCTGGCCTTAAAAAGGAGACAGTTACTACCCCACGTGCTCAGGTGAGGAACTGAGCTTGAGCCTGAAGGTCCTGGAGCTATCTGCCTGGTCCTGAGTAAGGGCTCTTTGGACCCCACGGATGCGCCAGCTACTCCCCGGGGTCTGGTTTGCCATCACTCCAGAGCACCGTGCCACCTGCCAGCAGAGCAGATGGTGCCTGCCTGAGGCAGACGGCAGGACTGGCACAGGTTCAGAGCTCAGCAGGTGGCCCAGGACTCAGCCTGGCTCCTGCCGTCACTTTGGGCGGCATCAACGTGGCCGCTGGCCTGTACCTGTCACTCTTGTCTGCTCAGGCTCTGTCCCCTGGCTGGGCTGTGGCCACAGCCTCCTCAAGACAGAGTGGAGAGGGAACAGTGGTCATGCTGAAGCTCAGGCCACCCACAACTGCCAGGAGTCACACCCAAGAAGCTGTTCTGAACATGGTCCTGAATTCTTTGCAGCGGCTGGAAGGGTGAGGGTCAGACTGTGAGGCTGGACGGCAGGCTCCTCCCAGAAACCAGCCCGGGAGCCAGCCAGCCTAGGTGCCATGTCTTCCAGTTGGGCCCTCAGCCCCGGGCAGCAAACCCTGTGGTCACCCGCCAGCAACGGGGCCCGGGGCTCCCCTCCTGCCAGCTCATTTTCCTGTGTGCAGTGGCTCTGTTGAATAAGTGAATGGGAACGTGTGAGCTGTGTGTGTGTGTGTGTTCATATTTGATGCTCAAAGAGAAATGTTAGTTGGGGATAGTGTTTGGGGACCACTGAGCTGGAGAGGGCAGCTGAAGCCAGAAAGCGTGACCATCTGGGTGAAAACATGCACTGAGGGAGAGGCTGAGATTGGACCTGGTGCTACTGGGTGAGATCCACTGCACACGCATGTGTGCACATGTGTGCAGTAGTGTGCGCACACGTGTGTATGGCTGCATGCATATAATACATAGGGGCTCACACC
This sequence comes from Madoqua kirkii, assembly GCA_006408675.1. Taxonomy (NCBI): domain Eukaryota; kingdom Metazoa; phylum Chordata; class Mammalia; order Artiodactyla; family Bovidae; genus Madoqua; species Madoqua kirkii. The sequence continues at coordinate 25,519 of SJYC01114295.1, read as the reverse complement.
TGCAATGCACAGGGGTGCCTAGTTACAGATATATACACACATGTGCACATATGTATGCACATGTAGGCACACAGGGACGTATACCTGGGCACACACGTGAGCATTCATGATGGACTTGGTCACATGTGCATATACATATACAAACGCCCAGGTACAGATACATCCATATGCATACAAGCATGCATGCAATCAGGCATGTGTATGTCCACATTCACATGTGTGCACATACAAGCGGAAGCACGTGCACACAATGGCATACGCCCTGCAGACTCCTGGGGTAGCACAGAGGCTTGGCCCCTCACCCTGAATCCTGTCCAGTGAGGGTGCAGCCAGCACAGCCCAAGGAATCACAGTTTCTGCTGACTCATTAACGTTGGTCCTCAGTTTCCTCCGCTCCCACAGCAGAGAACGTGCTTAGGTCGCTGTGGCAGCCAACCTCAAGTCTGCCCTTTACTTGAAGTTCAGCCTCAAGCTGGTGGCACACTTTTGCCTGGCGTGCCTGATCTCAGGGACTGGTGTGGGCTGACCTCAAGGGAGGGTCCAAGCCACTTTGAGAGGCTCCTTCTGCTCGGCAGATGCAAGGAGGGACTGGGTTGGAGACACTGACCATCGCCTGTGCCCCCGAGCCACCAGCAGGTAAAGTGGCCCCTGTCATTGCTCTCTGGCTGCTCTGAGGCCCCCCGAGGCCCCGAGGCTGGTGCACGCTCAAGGCACTTCCCCCTGAGGATGCCTGCGGTGTCACTGCTGAACCTCCTCTTCTGATGAAAGGCATCACCTCTCACTTAGGTGACATGTAGCCTGATGTCTCTTGGCTTTCAGCACACCCTCAGGGAGGGACACCTGGTCTGGAGGAGAGGAAAGAGGGGGCACCCTCAGGCCAGGGTTGACTCCCCCGGGCAGCTGTCTGTCTGAACTAAAAGCGGGGCTCCTGAACAGTGGGACCAGAGATGAACCCAGGGCACGCTCCAGCAAAAGTTCAGGCAGAGCCCGAGTCCTCTGGGCCGCCTCCCGAACAAAGATGAAGAATGCAGCTGCATGAGCTTCAGGGAGTTCAGCCACTCACCTGCACAGCCCTCCAGGCTGTGTGCCCCCCACGATCCCTCACCGTTGGGCAGCTGGCAGACAGGCCCCGGGGGCTGACAAGGCAGGTAGTCCAGGGCTGCTGGGCCTGCTGGCCGCCCTGCAGGCTGATCTGAGGCCAGCAGTCTGGCTGGGGAGGGATTAGCAGGGAGGGGTGCCCAGGTCAGGGAATCTGCATCTCAAAGAGATAAATGAAAGCTGGCTGTCAGTGTCCCTCCACACTGGAGGAATTATTTGTCCCTGAGGAAGGGCAGACCACAGCAGAAACGCATTTCAAACACGAGCGGGAGAGATTGCAATTGTCTAGGAACTGTCTGGAAGGGCATTTCTATGGTGCACTGACCTTCCTGTGGGTGGCCCCTACTTCACAGACAGCCCACACCTCACAGATGGCCCCCAGGGCTCCTGCCACCCACCTGCCTCCCAGCCCACCCCCAGCTCTGACCTGGGCTTCTCCGGGGACTGGGGAGCTTCACTGTGTCCTAACACAGACGCGGCAGTGAGAGCCAGTAGGGGAGGGTGGGCTATTCCACACTGGCAATTGCTCTTGTGAGCTCACAAGTGGCTCTGCCTGCGCCTCCCGGGTCTGGTGCTTGCCTGAGCATCTGATCCCTGGGGGTCTAGGGACAGTCACACTCTCAGTGCATGACTGGGTCACTCCAGCTGACAAGCACCACCTCCGCCCAGTCCCTGGACCCAACACCAAGTGTCCTGCCGTGAGGCCTCAGTTAACGAGTACCGAGCACCCACCCAGTGCCAAGCACTCATCTGGGCCCTTGTAACATCAGTGCAGATGCCCGCATCACGGAGTGGACGAGGGACCAGGACTAGGGCACGTGTGGTGTGGGAGGGGCTGCCGAGGGCCACGGGATCCAGCTGACAAGCACCACCTCCGCCCAGTCCCTGGACCCAACACCAAGTGTCCTGCCGTGAGGCCTCAGTTAACGAGTACCGAGCACCCACCCAGTGCCAAGCACTCATCTGGGCCCTTGTAACATCAGTGCAGATGCCCGCATCACGGAGTGGACGAGGGACCAGGACTAGGGCACGTGTGGTGTGGGAGGGGCTGCCGAGGGCCACGGGGTCTGGGGGTGCACTGCAGGGGCATCAGAGTGTGAAATGCAGCACATGGGACAGGTGTCTTAGCTGGGGTCCTGAACTGGCCTTGATTCCGTCACATGTGGCCTCCACCTGCAGGGGGTAAAACCACATGTTAATAGCTCCACGTCCATGGTCAGGGCCCCGGCTCAGCCCAGCTGCAGCCTCTGCTTGGGCTCTCCGAGGCTGCCGTCCAGGTGTCAGTGGGGCGGGCTCTCACCTGAGGCCTGGCCGGGGAGGGTGGTTTAGGCCCACCTAGAATTGGAGGGTCTGTTGCTCAGGTCTTCTTAGCCAAGGCCATTGCTCCTCTTTGACCATGATGGAGGCTGCCCTCTGTTCTTTGGTGTGTGGTCTTCCCTCCGAGTGGTTTAGCCAGGAGAGGGGAGTCTGTCAGCGACACAGGCCCTGAAGCAGGTGTCAACCCCTCCTGTCTCCTGGGGACCCGAAGTCTCTGCTGAGCTGGGATGACAGAGCGGGCAGAGTGGGAGGGACCACCGGCCCTGACTCTGGGCGGAGACATGCGGCCCCTGAAGGTGCCCGAGCAAACAGTCAGCTGCGTCACAGCGGGCCCGGCCACCCTGCGCCTGGGGGTCGCATGGGCCTGCGGGAGGCAGAGTGGGAACCGGAGGGACCCGGCTTCGGCTCCAAGTGGGCTGGTGGACGTGGGGTCGGGCGAGCATATGCTTGACGCAGCGGCAGCAACTGTCAGCAGTCCGGAGCGCCAGCCCAGGCAGGCCCGGGGGGCCCAGGACTCAGCCAGCTGCCGTTTATGACTGGGAAACTGGAGACGCTCTCGGTGCCAGGGGCCCCAGGGAGCGGAGGTGGAGGCGTGGGGTACTACCTCTGCCTGCACCTGTCCCGGACATGGAGAGCTGTCTCAGCCTGGTGCAGGCTGCAGCCGGGATGGACTGCCTGTCCCCTCCTCTGTGTGGGCCTGTGGCCGGGGCTCCTCAGTGCCGAGTGGCTTCTCATGGGGGTGCAGAGCTCACAGAGGGGCCTCCAGGCTCCAGCTGGGAAGGGCTGGAGGTGGTGGGTCCCAAGCAGGGTGAGGAGTGCTGGGCCCGCAGGGCACTCGGCTCAGTGCCTGGGGCAGGGCCACACCAGCTCTGGGCATCAGGAGCCAGCGCCAGCCTCTTTGCCAGCCCTGGGACCATCTTGTGGACGGCCACCCTGAGACTGTGTCTCAACTCTCTCCTCCAGGGCACCTCCACACCCCTTACTTCTTAAATCGAAGGCCCCGTGAAGGAAGGAAAAACTTTTTCTCACTTTTTGGCCCATCCAAGGCTCAGGAGGATGAAGGGGTCAGTCCAGGGTCACACCAGCCAGTGGCTTGGTCCTGACAGTGGTGATGGTAATGATGGTGGTGACCATGGCAACCTTACATTTAGCAGATTCTCATGGCATAAACGAATTCCCCCCACGCCGGAGCGAGCCTGAAGCAGAGATGCCCCCTCCCCCACACACATGCCTGGTCTCCTGAGGCTGCCTGAGACAGCGTTGTTTGGTTTAAAGCTCTCGGAGCCCATTTCACAGATTCAAGTCTCGCAAAAAGGCAATACCCAGAGGTCGGCCAACCCACTTCTTGTTTTCTCAATGAGGGGCTGGCTTGGCCGGGGTCACAGGGTCAAGGGGACCCAGTGGGGGCCAAAGTTGAGATCTTGGTTCATCCCACTCCCACCTACAGTTTCTGCGTGGGCTGCAGCAGCAGGGGTACCCCCGGGGACCCCAGCCCCCTGCACCGAGTGTCACTCCGGTGGTGAGGGGAAAAGAGCGGCTTCAGATCAGCTGCGGGCGCCTGACACCTACTGCTCCATGGGGCCCACTCTGACCCTAATCACAGCCTCTGCCCCATCCTCTCCCAGACAGGTGTCCTCGCCAGCATCTCAGGGCAGCAGAACAGGGGCAGGGGCCTCATGGAGCAGGTAGAAGCCAGGCCAGGAAGGCATGAGCTTGCACCCGCCCATGGGGAGAGTACACAAATGACCCTAATCACAGCCTCTGCCCCATCCTCTCCCAGACAGGTGTCCTCGCCAGCATCTCAGGGCAGCAGAACAGGGGCAGGGGCCTCATGGAGCAGGTAGAAGCCAGGCCAGGAAGGCATGAGCTTGCACCCGCCCATGGGGAGAGTACACAACCAGGCCGTGGGAATGAAGGGGAGCAGGCCCATCTGCAGGAGACCACACAGAGGGCAGCGAGTGTGGCTGTGTGTGGGCTGTGTGCCCAGGCCAGGCTCAGCCCCCAGCCTCAGTGCCCAGCTGGGGAGTGGGGAGGGTGCTGGCCGACCATGAGCAGAGCAGCACCCGCTTCAGAAGGACAGTGCAAGAGCCCGGGAAGCGCAGGCCCCAGCCCTTCTGTGCAGCCCTCCGCAGAGAGGGCCTTTGTCCTGGGCTCGGAGCCAGCGTGGCCGGAAGGAGGGCCGATGCCGGAGGCATCTTGGGTTGTGGCAGGAGTGCGGCCTGAGAGGGTGGCCGGTGGGGTTGTGGGCACAGAGGGATGGGCCAGGCTGAGGGTGCAGGGGCTGCGACAGACGAGGTGGGCTGAGCGGAGGACAGGGGAGAGGAGGCATTCGGGGTGACGTGGATTTATAATTGGGTGCCACCAAGGGAAGCAGGGAAGGAGCTGGGAGGAGGTGCCGGTTTGGGGAGAGAGATAATGAACGGGGCTTTGGGACCAGCTGGGACGAGAGCAATTAATCTACACGGAGAGGAGGGCGGCTTTGCTGGCTTGGTACCTGCGCTGCTTACTCTGAATACTCCTCTAATCGGCTTACGGGTTTATGCAAATCCGGGTGTGCAGGCGCCCTGATTGGGTTGTGGAGGAATTGTCCAGGCCACCAGCCCTCATTTTCTCTGCAGCATCCGGGCCTCTGGCTCCTGCTCTCTGATGAGATCCCCTGGCCAGGATGGGAGTTTTAAACATAATTAGGACTAGAGCCAAAGGAGATTTCCATAGGAAAAAGTGTACAGGGCCAGAGGCCAGGCCACCTTGGGACCAGAGCTAGAGGCAGAAGGAGGCTCCCAGGGTCAGAACAGTGGCCACAGCTGGGAGGCTGAGAGCCCTGCCCACCGGCCAGACCAAGCCCCAGTCTCAAGGCCACACTGTGCTCTGACCAGCACGGCTGTACACTGAGCCCTGACCCTGGTCACGTTATGACCTTGGACCCTCATCCCACTCTGACCCTTGATCCTGGTCCCACACTGACCCCTGACCCTGTTCCCACACTGACCCTTGACCCTGGTCCCACTCTGACCCCTGACTCTGGTCACACTCCTCTGAACCCTGACCCTGGTCCCACACTGACCCTTGACCCTGGTCCCACTCTGACCCCTGACCCTGGTCCCACACTGACCCTTGACCCTGGTCACACTCCTCTGAGGCCTGACTCTGGTCACACTCTGACCCCTGACTGGTCCCATGCTTACCCCAGACTCCGGTCACACTCAGACCTGATCCTGGTCACACACTCAGCCCTGAGCCCCCAGAACAAGACCTTTAACTCATTAATGTTCACTCGTTAACTCCATAGACTTGTCCCAAACTGGCACTCTGAGCCAGGCCCATGAGCAAGTGGACACCGAGCCTGCCCTCTTGGCCCGTGTCCACCTGAGAGGACACCCTTTGAACAGCAGTGTGGCACAGTAACCTGCTGGCCTGGGCACTCTGTGGTCCTCTGGCTTTATGACAAGGGCTGCTTATGAGCAGAGTTTCCCAGCACGGCTGACACGCATGAGTCTGGAAGTCCCCAGGGGTGGCAGACAGACACTGCTCTTTGTCCACTGTTGTTCAGGTGTGTGCCCTCTCGGGTGGACAATGAGCCAAGAGGGCGGGCTTGGTGCCCACTTGCTCACGTGACATCCCCAGGGCCTGGCTCAGAGCCCCTATCTGGGACAAGTCTGTGGAGTTAAGAAGTCAGTGAATGAGTTGGTCAAATCCAAACCATGATTCCTTTGGTCAAGAGGCTGCTTTTTTCATACGGCAGAGGAAGCAGATCTGTCCTGGAGCATCCAGGAGGTAAAGACGGGATCCGAGGGTGGGAGGCACATGGTGGGCAGTTATGCGTAGTCAGAAAGGCTTCCTAAGAAATAAGCCCCAAGCCACAGTCAGATGAGTAAGAGCCAGGGCGTGTGTGTGTGTGTGTGTGTGTGTGTGTGTGTGTGTGAGAGAGAGAGAGAGAGAGAGAGAGCGTGAGAGCGTCACGGCTGCTGGGGGCGTGGGGAAGGGCCTGGGGGTGGGCCCAGGTGGCCTCTTCAGTGGGTGGCCAGTGAGGAAGGAGGAGTGCTTCCTACACGCTGAGCTGGCAGTCAGGTGGCGTCACTGCACATCATCCTTCTCCTGGGCCGTGTCTGAGCCTTGCCCGTCCAAAAGCATCGGGGGCTCAGGACCCTGGAATCTCTGCCTCCAGAGGGGCCGTGGGGGCCTGGGGGGCAGAAGGCAGAGGTGCCCTGAGAGGCGCGAGCCGATCTCAGGCCGGGCGGGGCCGTCCTCAGCCTCCTCTGCTGGCAGCCAGGAGCAGCGAGCAGTCCTGGTTTGCTTCCAGTGCTTATTTTGCTCTGATAAGGAAATAGCAAACACTTGGGGCATAAATCTTAGAAAATGTTGAAAAGCGTAAGTGAAAACACAGCGATGACTCAGAGTCCCAGTTCCACCTCAGAGTCACTATTTCAGGACTGCCCTGTGTGGCTGTGATGGTGTTCACTGCACAAAGGGGCTGGGGGAGGAGGCAGTTTCAGCTTGTGGTTAGTTTAGCAGCCATGCGCCCTGAGGGCGGCTGCATCCCCCTGGCAGGATGGGAGGCACGGGGGTGGCTTTCAGTTTCTGGGAAGATGCCGTGTGGGCTGTGTTCACGCTGGTTCATCTCTTCCAGACTGCCTCCAACCATAACACCCTATAGACACACAACATGCGCACGTCTCTGTGCCTTTGTAAGTGTAGGAAGCTGCATCCACACTGCTGCCGGCCACTTGCCGTCCTCCCTGTGAAATGCTTGTTTTCCTCTGGGATGACCCTGGGTCTGTTCCCACTCCCCGACTGCTAGGGATTGCATTGCTTCCAGGTGCTCATTTCCATGAATGCTTTGGTGACAAACACCTCTGCACACGAGGGCTTTTGTCATCTCTGGAAGTGGATTTCCAACATGGGATGTTAGGGCTAATGACACCTGTCACCAGGTCACATGCTCTGTGGTCATGGGGCTGGTGATTCTGAAGTCTACAGAGCTGGCCAGTGGGCTGGAAACTCAGGCAGGACTCTTGTCTGAGATGAATTAATTCCCTTTTCTGCAGGAGACGTCCGTTTTGCTCTTTTGACTTTCAACTGATTAGACGAGGCCCACCATACCACAGAGGGTCTCCTGCTTGACTCCAAGCCCACTGACTGTGGCCACTGATCACATGTTCAAAATACCTTCACAGCTGTGCAGAGAGTGGTGCTTGACCAAATGCCTGGGCCCCATAGCCCAGCCCAGCCGAGAGGCATGTTCACCTGAACAGTCATGCTGAAGGGTATTACCCCTAGTGTGCACCCAGAACAGTCACTCTTCACATGTCCTCACCTGCACTGAGCGTCAGGGACTTGACAGTGAAGTAAGGGTACATATAACAGCACCTCGTGTCACTAGCGGAGAATCCAAGCTTCTTTTTACATATCTCTAGGTCATGAGATGTTTGAAATGGCCCAGTGTGGTCAGACCCCTGTGGGGTCCCTGAGCTTGAGAAGAGAGGAGGGTCTAGAATAGTCTCAGGAGGGGTAGTGGGGGAGAAAGCTCCCTGGGGCATGAGGAGCAGTGAAGGAGTAGGGGCAGACCAGGCACGGACAGACCTGCCACGCATGGTCTGTTCACCCAGTCCTCCTCCCACCCCATCCTGACCATACTCTGGTGCTGAGACGTCTCCGTGTCATGAGTTCCAGACACTTAGGAGCCAAAACACAGGTTCTGGTCTCACTGGGTTGATGGGGGCCTGCAAAGTGGTGGCACGGGGCCCAGTCCAGACTGTGGGCGCCGTAAACATTGCTTATTGCTGGTGTTTTACTGAGAGCATGAACGGGGCTGGTGTAAACAAGATGCCCAGCACGTAGTAGGAACTCCATAAGCCTGGGCCCCATCTCCTCCCTGTTTGTCTTGAGGCTCAGTTTGCAGTTAGAGCAGTTGAGAGAACTGGGTCAGCTCCTATAATATCTTCTCACTGATTCCAATCACTCAGGCAATTGCTACATCATTAACCCAGATCATCACGCTCTTCAATCAACCACTGAGAATAGTGACACTCCAGGCATCCAGCACGGAGCCCACAATGCAACAGTGACTCAGTGTTTGCCAAGAGCCCACTTGAGACATCTGGGGTTTGAAGGACGGATGGCCTGGGGCACGTGGTGAGGACCCGATGGCTCAGACTACTCTGCCGTCTGAATGTGTATCCGCCCTGAAACGAGATGATGAGACAATGACAGCCTCATGGCTCTTGTCCAAGTCACTGCTGCATGCATGCATATGTGTATGTGTGTGTGTGTGTATGCACATGCGCCTGTATGTGTGTGAGTGAGAGAGCAAAGGTGGTGGGGAGGGGAGGAGCAGAAAGAGAGGAAGGGAGACCCAGAGGCACGGAGAGGGAGAAATAAGGACGGCTCGGCCTGGGGAGAGGGTGCAGACCACGGGCTCAGGACGTCCCTGGGGGAGCTGTGACCTTGGTACGTCCTTGGCATGTCTGTGCTCAAGGCCCCTCCCTATAAGAGGCCCCAGGACTCACCTACAGGCTGCGGCTGGGATCAGACACGTCGGGAAGCACTCGGGCGGATCAGGTGTGCAGAGTCTGCTGGGGTCCCTCCCCTGGCTCCTCACTCTCTTCCCACCTTCACGAGTGCATTCCCCGCAGAGCCCGAGACTCGTCCGTTTCTGTGGGAACTGCTGTGGACCTCCCGAGGGGGCCAGGTCCTGTGCAGGCCGTCGTGGTGAGCACTGTGGCGACCGCTGCCCTGCAGAGACCCTCCTCGCTCACACGGGGACCCCTAGGGCCAAGCAGAGTGCCCAAGTTCCGGGAGGCAGGTCATCAGAGCAGTGGCTGCCATCACGCCCTCCAGAGTTGCAGACAAGGTCACTCTTCACACGCACCGTGTGGGTTGAGGCTGTGTCCCTGGACAGTGTCACTGTACCTAAGCACCCATGTGCAGTGAAAGTGTGAATGTGTCAGTCGCTCAGTCGTGTCCTGCTCTTTGCAACCCCATGGACTGCAGCCCAACAGGCTCCTCTGTCTGTGGGATTCTCCAGGCAAGAATACTGGAGTGGGTAGTCATTCCCTCCTCCAGGACATCTTCCCGACCCAGGGATTGAACCCCGGTCTCCTGCATTACAGGCAGTTTCTTTACCAATTGAGCCACCTGTCGAGCAAATGTTTATTCAGTGAATGAAGGATGATGAATGGATGAAACTTTGGCCATGTTTTTTCTTCATCAATGCAGCCAACACCCCACACCAAGGGCTGAGGATGAAGCATGGGATTGCACACACGTGTGTGCTATGTCACTGCACACATGGCCACACATGGCTGCCTGCCAGGATGGATGTACCCCAGTGAGAGCTTGGATCTGAAAAAAAAAAATCCTATTATTTCATTGTAAAGTAAAGCACTCGGCAAACAGAAAGATGAAGCCCCTTGCCTGCTAGTAAGTGTTTTAGGATCTAACGCAGTTGTTTTCCCGTCCCCGGATCCAGGACATTAAACAGGTGATAATGATGTGGCCTGAGCTGGGTTAAACCAGCAGAACACGACGTGCCAGCTTTATATCATCTGCGCTCCCTTCCGGAATGCCTCCTTCCCAGGGCGATGATTTAATGTTATGTCCTGGCTTTTATGGAAAGGATATAACAAGAAAGATCCATTTGAAGGACGTCCCCCTCTCTTTTGAAAAACTGTAATCTAAAACTCGACCATGCTGCTGGCCAGAGCTCCTTCCAGGAAGGCACGAGGCATAAATTTCTCCTAATCATTCTGTTCTCCTGGATGCAGTATGGGGCCCACTTAGATGGAACATTGCTGGCCTGAGATCCTAGGCCCGCCTGGACCTGTCCTGTGTCCCTGGACTCCTCGGCTACCACGACAGAGGAGGTGGAGGGGACGGCCGGCAGCCAGGTGCCTCTGGTAGGGGATAAATGTGGACGAATGGTTCAGGGCAGTGACTCCCAGGAGTTGCTGGAGGCAGGTTTCAAGGCCTGGTCCCAGCTGTCTGACTATTGTGCCCTATTGCCTCAGGAGGCCCTTCTCAGGCAATTTATTTTCTGACCGCTCATGAGAACTAATAACTCTGAGGCTCGATGAGACATGAAGCCCTGGAAGGTCATCTGCACCAGACCCCATGGCAGGCCTTCCCAGGGTGTCTGGGGCAGTCAGGTCACAGCGGGCCTGCCTTGTTTCTGGGTCATTGCTGGCCCGAGGTCTCACTCTAGCTCCTGTCCCAGTCTGGTTTCTGGGCCGCCTGAGTCAGACCTGGACTGATGGACAGTGGCAGCACAGCGAATCAGATGGAACTCAGGGGCCGTGGAACCAGCCTTACCTGGAAAAGGGTCTTTGTAGATGTGACGAAGTCCAGGATCTCGAGATGAGATCTTTCTGGATCCAGGTGGGCCCTAAGTTCAGTAAGAGTGTCCTCAGAAGAGATGGTAAAGGAAACAGACAGGAACTCCCAGAGGCTGAGTGATGACTGAGGCAGAGACGGGAGGGACCGTGGGTGGCTGGAACCCTAGGAGCTGGAGGAGGCAGGTGGGACCTTCCCTGGGGCCTCAGAGGGAGACCCTGCCCGCATTCTGATGTCAGGTGCTGGCCTCCAGAACTGGGAGATAATCCATCCCTGTAGTGTGAAGCCCACCTGTTTGTGGTCACTTGTTTGGGCAGCCACAGGCCAAACCTCACACAGGGTAAAAGTGGGCCCTGGGGGCTCCTGCCGTGGATCCCATGGGTAGAGTGTTCTGAGCATCCCGAGAAATGGACAAGCTGCTCGGGCCGCAGCCTTGAGGCGGCCACACAGAGCCCACACAGCATGCCCGGGGCTTGGGGAGCTGGGGGCAAGCCAGTCCCATGTAGAAGGGTCTGGGTCCCAGGCTGAGGGGCCCTGGGGAGCCCCAGCATTCAGAAGCATGTCAGCCTCCAGACCTCGTCAGGGTAATGACTGTCCTCGTTGCTAAGTCAGGAACTCAGCTGAAAGAAGACCTCATTTAATTGTCACTCTCTGAGTGATTCTTGTTATTATCTGCCTCCTAGAGAACAGGCTCAGAGAGGTTCATTTGTGGCTCTGATCACACAGTTGATGGGTGCCAGAGCCCAAGTTGGATGGGAAGCTGAGGTCATACCCCTAAAGGCTCTGCTGGGTTTGCTTCCTATGGTTGCCCCTGGGGAAAGGGCACAGTGGGCCGTGTGGGACAAGTTGAGCTCCATCCGGAGGGGGCAGGCCTGGGTGAAAGCTCCTGGAACACCTTGGAGAACCTGCTCCCAAGGGTGGCACCATGGACACAGCATCTTCTGGATCCCCTGTATGTCCACGTCTTCAACTCTGGGTCCCAGATCACATCCTGGGCTTGAATAGTAGTCCGGGAACTTTGGGGTCAGTGGTGGTCTCTAGACTCACATAGGAATGTGGGAACATCTGCTCTGCGAGGATGGGGCAGCTAACCCCAAGGAGGTGGGTTTGTGGTGATCTCTGGGAGGAGCAGAGCAGGAGACCTCGCTGCCCTGGCCCTTCCAGAGCTGAAGTTGCTGCCCAGATATCAGAGGAAGCTGTAAGTTTGTGCAACTTCCTGCTCAGCAAGGCTGACACACACCACGGAATCTGACATGATGGATGGGCCCCATGCGTGCTTTTGAGAGCTGCTCAGAGCGCCAGAGCCAAGCTGAAGTTGCTGCCCAGATATCAGAGGAAGCTGTAAGTTTGTGCAACTTCCTGCTCAGCAAGGCTGACACACACCACGGAATCTGACATGATGGATGGGCCCCATGCGTGCTTTTGAGAGCTGCTCAGAGCGCCAGAGCCAGGGGCCCCGGGCCAGCCTTGCTGCCGAGCAGACCACGGGCCTTTCCAGTTGGGCTGCCGCCATGCCAGCCTGGCCTGGTGTCCCTCACAGATGGGCTCCACAAATAGTGAGGATGGCAGAAGACAGGCGAGCACCACGTGTGAGTGGGCGATGGCTCGCCCAGCAGCTATGGGGAACTCGCCAGGCGCCCATCCTTAGCTGGGTGCTGGAGGCAGAGGCAGGCGAGGCACTGGTGCTCAGCAGCTCAAGGGGACCCGCACCAGCCCGCAGGATGCCCACCCATGCCGCTACCATGACAACACACCCTCTACACACTGTCAGGACTGTCCAAGGGCGCTGCCCTTCTGCCTTCTGACTCTGAACTCAGACCAGCCCATCATCTCCAGTGCTCCCCTCGCTGTGGAATCCTTCATTCCTGTCTCATCGGGAAACGCCCCGGTAGTCCCAACACCTGGCGAGTCTTTGAACATTTGCTAACCTGAATTAAACTTAGGATGTGGTAACACGCTAGGTTAGTGGTCCCCAACTGTATATCCTCTGAAAAGTGAAAGTGAAGTTGCTTAGTTGTGTCCAACTCTGCGACCCCATGGACTGTAGCCTACCAGGCTCCTCTATCCATGGGATTTTCCAGACAAGAATACTGGAATGGGTTGCCATTTCCTTCTCCAGGATCATATCCTCTAGGAATCTCAAATTGTGACCGTATCTGGAGAAAGGATCTTTGCCAATGTCATTGGTCAAGATGAGGTTAAATTTGAACAGGGCAGCCCTTCGCCCGATGACTAGAGTCCTTATAGAAAGAGACACAGAGACACCACAGAGGAAAGAAGACCCCATGAAGACAGCGGTGGATGTTGAATGATGCAAATGAGGGTCATTGAGGATGGCGGGCACGTGCAGCGGCTGGAGGAGAGGCCTGGGACCGACTCTTCCAGAGCCTCTGGAAAGAACCAGCCTTGTCAACACGTTCAGTTCAGGCTTTTGGCTTCCAGACCCATGAGCGACTGCATTTCCATTGCTTTAGACTGCCCAATTTGTGGTGCTTTGTCCCAGTGGTGCCAGGAGACGATACGAAGACATGCCAACAGCAAGCTGTGTCCGTTGGACAGGCTGAGCTGAGCCAGGCAACAGTCCCCATGTCTCCACGGCCCCAAACCACCCTCATTTGTTTCTTGGGCCCTCACAGGTCAGCGGGATGTTTTGTCCACCCTGGCAATTTGGGTACCTAGGCTGATAGAATGGCTGCCACTCAGAATATCCTGCCTGCTCTGGCTGAGAGCAGGGAGGGGAGGGCGTCCCAGTCCACAAGCACACACTCCCGTCTGTACGTGGCGTGGGTCCCTCTGCATAATACATGTCCACCACAGTCAGTCACGTGGCTCCACCCAACCTCAGGGGAACGGGAAGAGGAGGCTACCCCTGCCTGGAAGAGAGGAGACCCAGGAACCCGTGAGGAGTGCTAACCTCTACCTCCATCACTGAGGACAGGCAGCCCAGCCTGGCCAGGACCACTAGGCAGTGGCCGCCATGGTGCTCACCTCTCTGTCTCAAGTCAGGACTGCTGAAGAGTGTAGGGTTGGAATCAAGTGATTCTGTTTTGAATTCTGGTCCTTATGAGACTTGTCACAACCCTTGGTACAAAGTGATCTAGATCTGATCCACTAGTTCTGATGAAGGGAAGAAGGATGGATGAGGGATGTGTGAGAGATGAGTGGATGGGTGGATGAGTAAATGGATGGTGGATAGATGGGTAGATGAGTGAAGAGATGGTAGATGAGTGGAGAGATGGTAGATGAGTGGATAGATGGTAAATGAGTGGATAGATGGTAAATGAGTGATGAGATGGTAGATGAGTGGAGCGATGGTAGGTGAGTGGAGAGGGGGTAGATGAGTGGGGAGATGGTAGATGAGTGGATGGGTGGATGAGTGGATGGGTGGATGAGTGGATGGGTGGGTGGATGGATGGATGATGGGTGGATGAATGGGTATATAGATCTATTGATTGTTTGCTCTGAACCAGATGCTTTTATGAATTAATCAATTTAATCCGTATGCCTCCCCTATGTCATGATACTCCCTAATGTACTTTCAAAGAAGTTTATCTCAAGATGCCTAGCTCATGTTTCCAGGGTCACCTAGCCCAGCACTGTCACTTTCCAATCCTAGGTGAGAAATTACCCCAAGGCAAGAGCAGAGGGCTCACCTGAAGACCGTCGTTTTCCACCCACTCCCAGCTCCTGGGACTTGACCCGTTTCCCAATGCCCTCCGTCAGTCCAGGGAGAAAGGAGGCTTCGGTCCTTGGAGCCTCCAGGGCGCTGATGCTCCTGGGTGCCTGCAGGGGAACGGCGATCCCCAGTCGTACACCCAGGGTCTCAGAGCAGCTCTGCTCCCACACGAACTCCTTCCTTCCCTCTCGGGGTCTTTGTGTGAGCCAAACATTCTTCTTCTGACTCCATTCTTTTTGATACAAAGAAAAAGTATTATAAAAAAGCCCAAAGCCACAGTGATTCGTCTCCAACTCATTTCAGAGTTTCAATTATCTAAATTATTGCTTTGCCCTGGCACAAAAGGAAAAAGCTCTATTTTTAAAGTCGCTGGGAGATCAGCACTGGGCTGCCTCCCCATCAACAATGCACAATAATTTTGATCAGGCGCTCATCACGTTTCAATAGCAATGACAATGGCATTGACTGGGGTCCCCGGGGATTTTATTTTTAGCCTGAAAATCACAGAGGAGGAGCCAGGAGGAGATTTCATGTGGCAGTCTGGGCTTTTGAATGTCTCCTCTGCAAGGCCAGCCAAAAATCATATTTGGCTCCTGGCAAACTGGGATAGTCCGAGTGGGAGGGCCGCTTGGCTGGGAGCAGGACAAGCAGTCTGACACCGGGCTCGATGCATCTGTCTGATCCTTCAGCAAACAGCTCCTGGGCCCGGTCAGGAAAAGAAAGCTCCCATCAGCCGCTCTCTGCTCTGGGACACTTGGCCGGTGATTGTGGCAGCTGTTTATTCCCCGAGTCAGAAGTCAGTGCAGCTAATGATGTCATTGAATGGCACTTTGTCAGTGGCCCCTGTGACCTGGGGCGTAGTGTCTGGCTGACATGACAGGACATAACCAGGAAAGGGCCCTGCAGGAGAGAGACACAGAACACTATGAGGGATGGTGAGGAGACTTCCCTGGTGGCCCAGTGGTTAAGATGCTACACTTCCAACTCCAGAGTTGCAGGTTCAATCCCTGGTTAGGGAGCTAAGATCTCACATGCTGTGAGGTGAGGCCAACAAAATAAATAAATAAAACAAAATCTGTATGCAGGTCAGGAAGCAACAGTTGGAACTGGCCATGGAACACAGATTGGTTCCAAATAGGAAAAGGAGTACGTCAAGGCTGTATATTGTCACTCTGCTTATTTAACTTATATGCAGAGTACATCATGAGAAATGCTGGACTGGAAGAAACACAAGCTGGAATCAAGATTGCCAGGAGAAATATCAATAACCTCAGATATGCAGATGACACCAGCCTTATGGCAGAAAGTGAAGAGGAGCTAAAGGGCCTCTTGATGAAAGTGAAAGAGGAGAGTGAAAAAGTTGGCTTAAAGCTCAACATTCAGAAAATGAAGATCATGACATCCGGTCCCATCACTTCATGGGAAATAGATGGGGAAACAGTGGAAACAGTGTCAGACTTTATTTTTTGGGGCTCCAAAATCACTGCAGGTGGTGACTGCAGCCATGAAATTAAAAGATGCTTACTCCTTGGAAGAAAAGTTATGACCAACCTAGATAGCATATTCAAAAGCAGAGACATTACTTTGCCGACTAGGGTCCATCTAGTCAAGGCTATGGTTTTTCCTGTGGTCATGTATGGATGTGAGAGTTGGACTGTGAAGAAGGCTGAGCACCGAAGAATTGATGCTTTTGAACTGTGGTGTTAGAGAAGACTCTTGAGAGTCCCTTGGACTGCAAGGAGATCCAACCAGTCCATTCTGAAGGAGATCAGTGCTGGGATTTTTTGGAAGGACTGATGCTAAAGCTGAAACTCCAGTACTTTGGCCACCTCATGCGAAGAGTTGACTCACTGGAAAAGACTCTGATGCTGGGAGGGATTGTGGGCAGGAGGAGAAGGGGACGACAGAGGATGAGATGGCTGGATGGCATCACTGACTCGATGGACGTGAGTCTGAGTAAACTCCAGGAGTTGGTGATGGACAGGGAGGCCTGGTGTGCTGCGATTCATGGGGTTGCACAGAGTCGGATGTGACTGAGCGACTGAACCGAACTGAAGAAAGAAACAAAGAACAGAAAAGAAACACAAATATATAAAGACAAAAAGCTAGAGGGCTTGAGGTGGGAGAGGTGACCAGGGGAGGCTTCATGGAGGAGGCAGCGATCGGTCTGTGCCTGGGGAGGCAGAGCCAGTGCTGAAGGCTGGAGATGGGAGAGAGGGTGTTCTGGCAGCATAACGAGAGCAATACCTCGAGGCCTGAAGGAGCAGGCCGCACGGGCGGTGCGGCACTGAATCTGGGCCTACAGGCAGGGGGCAATGGGGAGGAGACAGGGTGGAGAGTGGAGGTGTCAGAGAGGAGGGGCGGAAAGAGGTTGAAGAGGTTCCAGGCCTGGGCCTCTGTGTCCCTTCTGATCCCCTGATGGGTTGTGGTGTCACACACTGAGCACGCGGCGTCCCTGGTGCCGTGGGGACATCCTGATGTTGATAAAGCTAGGGTCTACCCTCCAGGCCCTTTCAGCCTCAGGACCTTTTGTCCGTGGCCCCAGAGTGATTCTCAGGATAAAGGACGATTTGGCCACGCTCAGCCGTGGGGCACTTGGCCGGTAATTGTGGCGGTTGTTTATTCCCCAAGTCAGAAGTCAGTGCAGCTAATGATGTCATTGAATGGCACTTTGTCAGCGTTTCCCCCCAGTTTTATTGAGGTATAATTGACACATAACATTGTGCAAATTGAAGGTTTATGAAGCATTGATTTGATGCATTGATAAATTGCAAAACAATCACACCAGGAGTATTTGCTACCTCCATCTCACTACATCGGTGTCATTTCCTTTTTGTACACATTGCAAACATTGATGAGCCTTATTCCAAGCACAGTGCTGAGGGCACAGAGTTACTGCCCAGGGAAAGGGCTCAATGAGTGGTGGGGACTAGCTCACCAAAGTCCAGAGACTCTGATTCAGTCAGCATCTGCCATGGAGGAGGCGTTTGGCTTGACCTTGAGTTGTGACCTTGTGTGGATCACAGGGCTCTCAGGACCTCTCGTCCTCACCCCATTTGCCACGGAGGGCTGTGATGTGTGCCTCCCACAGCCCAGGAGGTGGGTGAGATAGGTGTGTGTGCCCACTGGGCTGAGGAAACCAAGCTGCCTGCCTACAGGATGCCTGCTGTGAAGGGGAGATGCTCTGGAGGTTCTGGGGGGGTGGCGTTCAACTTAGACCTCCACCCAGGTCCTCAGCTTCCTGGGCAGCAGGAAAGTGGGGGGAACTGTCTTTGTCAAATAAGTCGGAGGTCCTGCCATATCAAAGTGGGTATGACACGATCTGGGGACGTGTGTTCCTGAGTCACTGATGTGCCCGGCACGTCCTTCCACAGCTCCGGAGGGAGATGGCACTGGCCAAGCACACCCGAGGCCCAGCCATGAATAAACATGGAGACGGCTGCTCCCAAATTTAATCTTCCTGAGGAGTATACGACAGGGACAAATTGGAGCTGACAAGAGTGCAATGTGGACCCAAACACACGTCCTCTTGCCCTCAGCCAGGCCTCTCTGCCTCTGCTGAGCTCAAGGCTCACTGCCAGCCAGCCTGGTGCCCACCCCCACAATGTGCACAGAAGGTGAGGACAGTGGGCAGGCTGGTTTATGGGGCTCTTGGCCAGTAGGTGCAGACAGGAGCCGGGCCAGCACCTTTATTCCGCCCGGACCGTCTGGCCAGACACTCAGGGAGTGGTTCTCGGCTGAGTCAGAAGCAGTCTTTAGTCCACTGGGCTGGAGCTCAAGTGCTGGGTCTCTGACTCCCTAGCTGTGTGACCTTGGGGATGCAGCTGGCCATGAAGGCTGCTCTTCATCTAATCAAGGACGCTGAAGATTTTGAGATGCCCTCTTTTTCTCGGCACTACTAAAAAAGGAAAAGATGGACAACTGCTTTGCAAGATGTCACTGGCATGAGAAGCAGCCGGTTTCAGAGCTGTTCACATGTGCTCCTTTGACTGATTAGATTGGGGAATAAACCCTCAAATATATTAGTTTCTAAGAAGCGGTAACATTTTGCGGAGTTTGATGGGCAGATGAAGCCAATATGCTTTGTGAAGTCACCAAAGCCACAAGCAGGACTGAGCAGGTGAAGGTATGGGTAGGCAGCCCGGCTTGGTGGAGAAAAAAGTCTCTGGCAGTCAAAACAATTCACAGTGGAGAGGCAGGCTTCCAAGGGAGTGAGCTGCCCAAAGCCTGGGAGTGTTCAATCCAGGTTCAGTGGATGCTTAAGAACTCAAGAACTGTGCAGACTGCCCTGAACACCCTCAAACATCCTTTCCATCCAGAGACTCAGGCTTAGAAACATGACTGGGCTTAGGGAAGTGGGTAGACCAGATGTCTCCCAAAGTACCTTTCAGCCCTGACTTCCCAGCGTATATACCAAACTGCCCTTTGGTATTCTTTATCTTGCTGTCAGCTATTTTTTGGGGACTCAGTGAATGGATGACTAATGACAAGAGATGAGGGGACTTCCTGGGAAGTGACAGAGACAGCTATATGTCCCGGGGACACAGCCGATAATTGCCAGCTGCAGTTGGCAGTCCACAGGGGACCACAACTGAAGATGGCCAGGTGGAGAGATGGGGTGACCCTAGGGGAGGCCTCCCACAGGGAGCCTGGACCCTGACTCTGTGGGGGCCTTGAGTGACTGGCAGGAGGGGTCAGACCACCCTCCCTGGTGCCCCTGTCTTTGGACAAGGCTGGGCGAGGCTGTGATGAAGCTGTTGGACCCATCTGGTCATCAGTTAATTCTGCCCTTGCCCCTCAGTTGACCTCAGTCATTGTACTGGACCAGTCCAAGCTTCCTCCCTACACCCCAGCTCTGGTCCACAGTGCCCATCTCCGATCTGTCTACATGACTGGTTCTCTACTTCTGTGTGGCTCTTGTCACCACCTCCTCGGGCATGTGGCAGGCAGCTCCATCATCCTGAGCACTCCTGTGGGCCAGGTTGCAGGCAAGACACCCAACGTGCACTCTCGTGTTCATGAGGTCACAGAGAAGGGAATCTGAGTCTTCTCATCATGCAGAGCAGGAAGCCAGGGCTCAGAGCGTAAACAGCAGGGCTTCTGGCACACCCGGAGAGGCTCCCAGAGCCTGCAGTCCAGCCTGCCAAGAGGGATCCTGGCTGGGGATCTGCTGTGCGGGGCCACCAGGGCCTCTGGGAGCCACACCCCGTGTCGTCCCTGTCGTGACCCCTCTCACACTCTCTCTTGCTTCTTTAAGTCCAGAGTGCTAGAAGCAGCTGCTCAGGCCCCTGTTTGAGGCCTCAGGTGAGGAATCCAGATGCAGCCCCTCTCCGGCCAGCCAGCTGGGGTTCCTGAGGTTCCCCCCCCTTCCCTGGGGTCTGCACTGTTCCCCTCAGACCTTGGTGGAAATCACCACCTGCTGGAAACTCTCCCTGCCCCTGTCCCCCCTCAGGCTCTGCCCAATTGCAGGACAATTCCAACCTTGGTGGAAGGACAGGCTTCAGTAGCCTGTCCTTCCAAAGGACCTCAAACATTCCATAACCTCAAAGATGCCTGAAATCTTCACCAAGATTAGGAAGGCCACTGTTGGCATCACTCAGCTCATTGGACACGTGGCTCCAGTCTCCACCTCCGTCACCCTTGGCCTTCTCCCCGCAGGTCTCCACATGACCTCTGTGTGTGGACACCTGTCCTTAGATGCAGGGCCCACCCTATTGCAGGATGACCTCATCTTTGCTCCTCAGTTTTGCAAACACCCTGTTTCCGGAAAAGGTCACATTCTGAGGTTCAGGTGGATGTGAACAAAACCCTCCTGTGATAAGTCAAGTCACGTCGGGTTCACAGACGGGAAGACCCTAAGAACTTGGACCCGGACCCCGACACACACGAGACTGGACCGAGAGTCCCTGGGCTAAGGGATGGTCGGGAGTGTGATGACAGTGCCGGATAGAATCCTTGCGAAAGAGGTCAGACCCCATTAGTAGACCCAGTGGCCCTGAGTCGGGGTCGTGGTACAGGGTGCCTCGTCCTCTAGAGTCTTGTCTTTCGACCACTGTCCACAGACTCAGTGTCCCTCCAAAGGGATGGTAGACCGGCGCTGACAACATGACAAGGGGACAGCCAGGAGCAGGTAAGCTCCCCCACCTCCCAAGGTTCAAGCAGAAGCTGCAGGACTGGTTCCCGGCTGGGTAGGGCAGGTCGGGGGCAAGGGCTGTGGAAGGGACCTGCGAGTTTCCTGGGAAGCAGACTGGGTGACCACTGAGGTGCAGGGACGCTTCAAACCAGACAGCCCCCTGTAGCCCTATCTCCAGTGCCACCTTTGCCTGACAGGCTAGGCTGTGCACACTGTGGTCAGCACCAACATGAGCAACCTGAGATTCTGTGCACTTCTCATTCCTGTCTCCTGTGATCCTGCCAACAGCCCCACAGAGACAAGAATCTTCCAAGACATGCTGCCCCTCCCCCACTGGCGCTCCTGTCTCACCTGTAGCCCTGGGACCCTGGGATCCTGGTTTCGAGACTGTCCTGTGGATGTTAGGTGAGTAACCGGGCCTAGAGGCCAGGGCTCGTGGCCAGCCAGGCGGCCTGAGCCTCCTACCTCTTGGTCTTCCAAGCCCAGCTCATTACCTCTCCTACTTTCTTGCTTTGGAGAGAAGATCTAAGTCAGTAATTACTTTCTGGTCAGTTGAGGGGGAATGGAGACCGAGGTAGGTATCCAAGACCATGAATCTTAGAGATGGGCGCTTCACCCCAAATCAACCATGCAAACCTCTCCTCCAGGGGCAGCCAGGAGCCTCTGGGGAAGAAGCCCCAGGGGTGCTAGAGGACAGCATCTCGGGAGAGACAGCCTGACCCGGCCTCTGCCAGAGGTGGGCTGACCCTGCACACCAGCCTGCCTCCTCCTGCTCCAGACGTGGCCCCCACAGAGACCCAGGTGCAAGGTTCCCTGAGGAGTCTTTGCCTGCCTGGTATACTCGTGCATGTGTGCGCATACGTGCACACACACACATACCACACACACACCCCGCCATACTTGGTCACAGAATGGTGAATCTTTCTCCTTTGCCTGAAGGGAAGCTAAAGACCGCGGAGAGGAAATTAGGCATCGCAGGAAAATGGTGTATTTTTTCCGGGTAATTACCCACACCTTGTATAATCTAATGAGCCGTCCACAGGCCCGGGTGGAACACTGAGGAGCGTTATTGGATGTTTCCTCACAGTTTACCTGTGTGGAGGAGTTAATTAATTTATAGGTGGAAATGTGAGTGTGCATGTGAGCATACGAGAGTGTGCCTGTGTGTGCTTCGTTAGTTTTTTCTCTGTGTGTAAAGCATGGGAGGGGAGCAGCCGTGGGCGGCCTGGGCTCTGTCTACGTTACCCTCATGGGGCAGAGGTATCGGGGCTGGTGGTCTCAGCTACTTGAGTTAAGAGCTGAGATTCATCCACAGGGAGCGTGGGGTGTGCAGGGGTGAGCACGCACTTGCTGATGGGTCAGCCCAGACACCAGGTGGGGACTTTTTCCCATTCGACATCTCAGCATTTCTTAAACTCAGGTCATCTCAATGAGTTTGCTCTATCACCTTATTTTTACTTCAATTTATTCATATTTTTTGTTTAAATTAAGCATAGGAAGATATTGTATTACTACATAGTATCTGGGAAGTCACAGATCTGATGTAATTGCTGTAATATACTTCCAGATGATCACATCATCTTTTACTAGAACAGTATCTGTGTAACATGCAAACTTGTTTCCTTTCACCCTCCTGACATTTGAGACATGACAGCATTGGACACAGAGAGACGTGCACACACACACATACCACACACACACCCCGCCATACTTGGTCACAGAATGGTGAATCTTTCTCCTTTGCCTGAAGGGAAGCTAAAGACCGCGGAGAGGAAATTAGGCATCGCAGGAAAATGGTGTATTTTTTCCGGGTAATTACCCACACCTTGTATAATCTAATGAGCCGTCCACAGGCCCGGGTGGAACACTGAGGAGCGTTATTGGATGTTTCCTCACAGTTTACCTGTGTGGAGGAGTTAATTAATTTATAGGTGGAAATGTGAGTGTGCATGTGAGCATACGAGAGTGTGCCTGTGTGTGCTTCGTTAGTTTTTTCTCTGTGTGTAAAGCATGGGAGGGGAGCAGCCGTGGGCGGCCTGGGCTCTGTCTACGTTACCCTCATGGGGCAGAGGTATCGGGGCTGGTGGTCTCAGCTACTTGAGTTAAGAGCTGAGATTCATCCACAGGGAGCGTGGGGTGTGCAGGGGTGAGCACGCACTTGCTGATGGGTCAGCCCAGACACCAGGTGGGGACTTTTTCCCATTCGACATCTCAGCATTTCTTAAACTCAGGTCATCTCAATGAGTTTGCTCTATCACCTTATTTTTACTTCAATTTATTCATATTTTTTGTTTAAATTAAGCATAGGAAGATATTGTATTACTACATAGTATCTGGGAAGTCACAGATCTGATGTAATTGCTGTAATATACTTCCAGATGATCACATCATCTTTTACTAGAACAGTATCTGTGTAACATGCAAACTTGTTTCCTTTCACCCTCCTGACATTTGAGACATGACAGCATTGGACACAGAGAGGTGAAGCCATTCTGCCCCAGGTGCACAGCTGGGGGTGGCAGGGACCCTGGAGGGCAGGGCTGGGAGGCCCTGGCCACAGGGGGGACCCGCCCAGGTCCAGGGCCTGCCCGCCCCTTAGTGGTCTCCATTGGCTCCTGCTTCCTCACTTCAAATCTCCCACAGCTGAAGCCATGCTCGAAGCAAAAGCACAGAGACGGGGGCCTCCCTCACCTGTGGGAATTTGCTGGGAACCTCTCTTTCTCTCCTGCAGGAAGAGACACACCTGAGGGCCGGGCCAGCTCTCTGCTGCTCTGAGTGGTCAGAAAAACACACCTGGTGAGGGGGAGACGATATGACCCAAGATGTAAAATATTGGCCAGAATGGGGACCTGTCATCCCCAGCCCTGAACCTTGATGCCCCATCACTCTGGAAGCAGCAAGCTGGGGTGGGGCCAAGGCCAGCCCGAGGGAACTCTGAGATGCCCAAAGGCACCCTCTGCTGGAGGTGTTGCCCTGGAGGCCGTGGCCCACGGGGACGGATGACGCAGGGGAGGTGGCCCTCTCGTGCCCCTTCCTGGCCCACTTCCAGACGTCGCTGAGCAGAAGCCCTGGAGTGCTCGCTCACTCGGGACACGGGGCCTCTCCCGAATCCCTGCTCTGATGGGGGATCTCCCGCTCCATCCTCCAGGAAGGGAGACAAGGCACCTTGTTGGTAGAAAGGTCCTCACGGTCTCGTCCACACATATACGGGGCACAGCAGGCAGGCCATGCTGGCTGCGGCCTCCCGGGGTCCTTTACGGAGCCTCGATTTCCTTCCTGCCTGATGCTGAGAACTCAGTGAATCTCTGTGAGCGGGACCTTCTTCCAGAGGCTCCCGGAGGTGCAGATGCTCCATCCTGCTGGGCCTTTGGGGTCTGCCCCAGGGGCTCCCAGAGGTGCGCCACTCTGCCAGGCCAGCAGTCTCCTCTGAGAGCTCCCAAAGCCACACCCTGAACAGCTGATCCAGGTAACGGCCCTCACCAACACCTGCACTTAGACTAGCCCACCTTCCCACACCCATTGGCTCTCAGCCCTGACCTGCTTGGCGGCCTCAGCCTTTCCATCCTACTGTCTCTACTGTCGCCCGTCACCTCAGTCCCTCCTTTTAGTTGGCAGATTAAATGAAGGATGATTTGCATAGCAATAAAAAGGCAATTAAAATCACCAACACATGAAAAGCCCATTATAAGATTCCCTGGGAAAGACAGCTCCCCTGGTCAGGAAAGAACCGGGAAGGGGCTGGGGGTGGCGAGCCAATTACCAGAGCAAGCGAGTTGTCCATTATCAGCACTGAGGATTGCAAATATAAATATTAATTGCCACAGGGCCAAGTCGTTAACAGCCAACCAAACTCATAAATACCCACTCACAGTTAATGGTGACGGAGTGCGTGTCCACGGCAGGGCTTCAGAAAGTGCAGAGAAGGCTGAGTCAGACACCACAGCCTCTGTGTCCCCTCATTCATTCAGACGCAGCTGCAATTCCCGATATCTGATTGCCTTTCAAGGTCTGATTTACTGTGTGTCAGGGTATTGATTTATTCATTATTTATGACCACTTAGAAGGACTGTGTGTGTGTGTCCAGGTACACATAGTGATATAACAAATACATGCATCACATTATTGTTGAGTTGATAATGAAATTAGAGCTCTCCAGGCACTTACCTGCCAGCAGAAGAACCCGGTGGCCATGTCCCTTCTGAGGACGATGGCTGCTGTGTTATAACGTCTGTAAATGACAGCCCATCGGCCGTGAACGGGCACTCAGAGCTCTGAAGCCAGGGCGCTATGTGCTTTCACTTTGAGGAATCTGATGATGGAGTATTACGTGTCCCTCCCCCCATGATTCTTCTGTGGAAAACACACAGATAAATGGCATGAGCTGGGGGCCCCTTTGGTCGAGCTGAACAGAAGACCCCTGGGTCAAGCTGAATGAAACCCGGCTGGTGCAGAAGGAACTAGCCTCGTCTTCCTCCATCCCTCCTCCAAGTGCCACACCTGTGACTCGAGGCCCAGACTCAGGCACCCCCAGAGGCTCGTCCCAGCCAGGAAGAGGCGATGATGAGGCTCAGGGTCCCTGACATGTAAGTGCTTTTCTGCTGGAACCTGGAGCCATGACGTGTTCATCACCCTGGGCTGTGCTCTCTGACCCACTTGCTCTCAGGAGGAACCAAGGCGAGAGCTCTCCCACCCGCTTGAGCGAGGCAGTTGTTTGTTCAATAATCCACTCCCTGGGTGACCATTTCCTGAGTGTATATCACCTGTACCACATGGCAAGTCCTGAGAGGATGCGAAAAATGAGTCAGAGCTGGTCCCTGATGTCCAGGGGTTGTCAGCCAATACCGGAGATGCCCTGTACCAAAATTCATTCATTTTCTCTTCCTTCCTCCCACTCCCCCACCCTTCTTCCCTCCCTCCCTTCTCTCTTTCTTCTCCTTCCTTCCTTCCTTCCTTCTTCTTTCCTCTTT